>OY730187.1:21845810-21850810 GCA_963422495.1 Polyommatus iphigenia | reverse complement strand
AGATGGCAATGGCCCGTACCCCTAGTCACTTTAACAAAACCTACGGCGTGCACGACAGCGGCGACGGCGAGTTAACTACGAGCCAGCTGCTGGCGAGCACGCTGACAAAGGTAAAGCGTAGCATCTATCTCCTAAACCAGACTAGGAATATGAAAGGAGAGCTGAAGTCTGGTATGGGAGAGGAGCTACTAGCTGTGGTCGACCTATTAAAGGAAATTATAGCTAGGGACGGGGAGGAGATAGGAAGACAAAAAGAAAAGGTACGGACTAGGGACTCTGGGACACAGTGTGACCAGGTTAAGGATAGAGTGAGCACGAAATGCAATTGCATGGAAGAGGTAAAGGAGGAGTTAAGCGAGTTTAGGGAGGAGTACAAGAGTGAGTTGATAGAAATTAGGAACTATCTAGTAGATGCTGCCTGTCTTAACGTGGATAGTATCCACGTTAAGATAGAGGACGAAAATATGAAGGTGATAGATAAGATATCGGATCACATAGATAAACAGGTAGGAACCTTGACTGATGCGATTGGGGGCGGGGGGGGTCGCAATACAAAATGAACCGGAGTCAGTGACGTCTCCAACTTACGCGAGTGTCACCCGGGGAACAGGGAAAACCCAGATACCACCCAGGGAACCCAAGTACAGGACCCTCCATTCCCTAGTAGTATCGGACAAGGACGACCTCACGCCCACGATCGAGGTAGTAGAGAGAGTAGGAAGGATTATACAAGCAAGAAGAGAAGGTATACAGGTAGACCGAATTAGGAGGGGAAAAGGTAGAAAAGTAATCATGGGGTTAAGAGACAGGAAGGAAAGAGACAGAGTCAAAAACAAAATAGAGGAAGCGAGGATGGAATTAGATACACAGATTATAGAAAATAAGGACCCCCAGGTTGTGCTATACGGGGTGCTGAAAAGCATCACTGATGACGACATCTTAGATGCCATCAGGAGGCAAAATAAGCACCTCGTGAAGGACATCCTGGGAGGGACAGAGGACAGGATGAGTGTTAAATATAAGAAGAAAGGAAAGGATGATCACACTCAGCACGTGGTACTTAATGTGTCACCGGGGCTGTGGGTGCGTTTCACCGAGGCAGGATATCTTTATATAGATATCCAGCGCGTCAGAGTCGTCGACCAGTCCCCCCTAATCCAGTGCTCGCGCTGCTTAGGGTACGGACACGGGCGGCGATTCTGTAGCGCTGCCGAAGAGAAATGCGCCCACTGCTCTGGAGCACATCACCAGTCTGAGTGTGATGATCTGAATGAGGGTAAGAAACCGTGTTGTACGAATTGTAAGAAAGAAGACCTAAAGCATGCAAACCATCATGCGTTCAGCATGGAATGCCCGGTGCGGCAAAGGTGGGACGCTATAGCGCGCGCAACGGTTGCGTATGTACCCGAAGACAAAATATAAGTCACCGGCAGGTACAGAAATAGGTAGGATACTTAATTAAAAAACCATTGTATGTACTTAATATTGTATTAAATGCAGCAATGTAAAAATTTTAAAAAATACTGTAAGTGTGTTGTGCGGAAAAAAAAAAAAAAAAAAAAAAAAAACTGTACTTTGCATTTACATGATATTATTTTATAAATAAGAAAGCATGTAAAGCCTAAGATGATAAACGATGCACAACACATATTAACTTACCACCTAGCCTACTTATTATGCTCATAATGTTGTCACCTTGTCACCCACGTCTGCGCACGCTATAGCACCCTACAACCATTGCAACATTATTATGATTACATAATTATGCTCGCAAATACTCTCGCCGGGACTTCCACGCTGAATCCAAACACTGTACCACCTGTCATGCATAAAACTTGTTAAGGAATAGATGAATAGATCGATAATGTGTACTCTAAATATAAGAAAGAAATGTAATGATAAGAAAGAAATCTCTAGAAATGTAAATAGAAAGATAGAAGAAGATAGAAGAGAATAGAAAGATATATTAACAAATAATAATGTAAAGATATATATAAATATCTGTGTAATAATATGTTAATAATTAATATGTAATATATATGTTAACAATTGTAATTGTAATTGTAAATGATTAATAGATAATAATGTATTATGAGAAAAATTATTGTATAAAGTAAAAACTGTGAATAAATAAATGTCATATGTAGAAGATAATGTAAAAAAATGGATGAAAAAGCAATGTATAAAACACTGTATAAATAAAATGTAAGTACTAATGTAACTAAGCCATGCATAACTTAAGCAATATGAACATGTAAGAAATAAATAAATGTAGAAATTGTCCCTTATTATGTAAGGGGGAACAATTTTAATAATAATAATAAAAAAAAAAAACCTAACCTAACCTAACCTAACCTAACCTAACCTAACCTAACCTAACCTAACCTAACCTAACCTAACCTAACCTAACCTAACCTAACCTAACCTAACCTAACCTAACCTAACCTAACCTAACCTAACCTAACCTAACCTAACCTAACCTAACCTAACCTACTCCCCCACGGGTATGTGGGGCTCGCTGCGGTCGTGGAGATGGTGAATTGACCGCAGCCCTACCCACTAAAACCCGACGGTACTCTTCATCTTACCACCTTACACAGTCGCGAGAACGCGCGAGCTCGACTCCGTGGCTCTGCAAGCGTGTCTGCCCGCGTGCTAATAGCAGGCTCCTCTTCGTTAGAGCGATTTAGCTCCTACCGCCGAACAGAGGCCCTACCAGGGCTTGCATAGGCAGTCCGTTCTCTGGTGTCGCGATGCGCGAAGAGTACATAGCGCATCGCGACCCTCTGTGAATTGACCGCAGCCCTACCCACTAAAACCCGACGGTACTCTTCATCTTACCACCTTACACAGTCGCGAGAACGCGCGAGCTCGACTCCGTGGCTCTGCAAGCGTGTCTGCCCGCGTGCTAATAGCAGGCTCCTCTTCGTTAGAGCGATTTAGCTCCTACCGCCGAACAGAGGCCCTACCAGGGCTTGCATAGGCAGTCCGTTCTCTGGTGTCGCGATGCGCGAAGAGTACATAGCGCATCGCGACCCTCTCGGGGACTCGTTCGCTGGGCGACGGCATCCCCATACCGTCGCCCCGAGCACCCCTTTTTTTTTTTTTTTTTTTTTTTTTTTTTTTTTTTTTTTTTTTTTTTTTTTTTTTTTTTTTTAAGGAGGGGAAATGCGTTACGCATCCCCCGCCCCCTCGGGGGAAGGGGCGGGGGTATGTGGGACTCCCTGCACCAGGTCTACCCACTAAAACCCCCCCAGCCCTTCGTCGTGCGCCTATTGCGGGAGGGGCGGGTACCGCGGAGCGACTTCAAACTCCGCCCCTTCCCGCGCGCGGCCGCAACCGGCCTCTTCTCGCAGCGGCTCTGACCGCTGACCTCACCGAGAGCCCCCCGGGCCATAGGGGGGCTTACATCTCGGGACCCTTTGTGCGGACGGGGATCCCCCGATCGCCGCCCGCGGGTCTAGGCCTCCGTCCCGGCAGAGACAGGCGGAGCCCGCACGGCCTTAGGCTTCGGCTTCTGCCGAGCCTTTTTGGTCGGGGCCTTCTCATCACGGGGGGCCGGCTTTTTGGCAGACGGACATCTGCCCAGCACGTGCCCCCTTTCCGCCCTGCCAGCGGCCTCGCACAGGGCGCAGTTAGGCTCTGCAGCCCCGCACTCGGCCGCCTTGTGCCCCGGTTTCCCGCAACGGAAACAAGTCCCGCTGCGGTCCACCGGGCACTGGCACTTGGCAGCCACGTGGCCGGTGTCCTGGCAGCGGAAGCAGCGCGTCGGCCTCGCGGCCAACAGCGCCACCCGCGCCAGCACCCAGCCAACTCGCAGCCGCCCAGAGCTGAAGAGCTTCTTTGCGGCCGCGACTGGGAGGCGGACCCAGCACATCCGTTCCCCCGTGGCCCCTCTCTAATCTGCCCGACCCGGACATCGCCGGCCAGGCACTCTCCGTCCAGTACGACCGCTTCCAGGACTTCGGCGGCCGTCACAGAAACGTCGAGGCCGGCGATGCGCAACTCCGCGCAAGCAGCCGGCCGCCCGATCTTCACCTCGGTAGGCAGGACCGCCCTAAGCCTCGCGGCAAAGGCGTCCGCCTTCTTCCCGGCGTCCTGACCAGCGATGGTTAGGAGGCACCCTCCGGTTCGGGCACTGCGGAAGCTCACTTGCGGAATGTCCAGTTCCACAATGTTCACCGTTCGCTTGGCCGTCTCTATCGCCTTGGCGTACGTCATACCCGCCTGCTCGGCCGTCTTCTCGATAGTGAGAGCGACGGCCGCAGTGGCGGGGACGCGGAGCCTCGGCTTCTTTCTCCTCTTCGGGGCGGCTATAGATGGTGTAGCCGCCCCTTTCTTCTTCTTAGGCCTACGCGGGCCAACGGTGGTCCGCGGGTCCTCGGCGGGAGAGGCGTCGGTGTTCTGCCCCCCCTGCGCCGCCTCCTGAGCGGCCATTGACGGCCGCTTCTTCTTTTTTCGGGCCTTTTTGCCCTTGGGCGCCGTCGACGCGGCAGGGGCCCCTTGCGGGGCCGCCGCAGCAACAGACGGCTGAGCCTTCTTCGCCTTGGCCGGTTTCCCTTTCGCCTTTGGCAGAGGGTGTCCCGGCACTTCTCCATCCATCGGCACATCAACGCTTGCGGGGGCGGGCAGGATATCTTCACCCACAGACCCGTCCGACGCCAGCGGTGGCCTTCGCCTCGGCTCCGGTAGGAGTCGGTCTTCAAGTCCGGCGAGCCTGGCGTTGAGCATGTTGCCGAAGGTCTCCACGTTCGCACGGGAGACCTCGGCTAACAGCTCGCGCAGGTTTTCCTCTCCAGTAGGCTTCGAGCTCTGTTTGCGCATCTCGTCCAGCTCCTGGCGAAGGTTTGCCATTTGCTTTTCGAGACGCGCGTTCCGGGCCTCGAGCCTTCGTATCTCCTCTGATGAGGAACATCTCCTCATCTCGTCGAAGACCTCTGCGATGGTCGACACCGACTCCCTCAGGTACTTTTGGAATGTTCCCTTGAGGTTGGCGGACT
>OY730187.1:21835810-21840810 GCA_963422495.1 Polyommatus iphigenia | reverse complement strand
ACGTCAAAATCTCGCAATTTAAAGCGACGACCTAGGTCTTTTACATTTCTGTGGCCTAAAGTGATATAAATACCTACCGTTTGTGAAATTGTGCGGTGATCCGGTGAGCGGTTTAGCCAGAAAACCGGAAAAACCAAAAAATCTAGATCGCGACCTAGGCGGTCTAGATTTGCAGGCGACCAGCGGACCGACCCTAGGATCCCTCACCGGCAACCGGAGGTTCCAGACACCGAGCTAAGTGGCGTTTTTTAGACCTTAAATATCCTAAAAATAAGCAAGAATTTTAACTCTAATTTTGACTGACTTCCAGTGAATTTAGGAAGCCGAAACTTTGTGAATATATAGCTTTACTAGTGAATAATAATAATATCTTAGCCCCGTTAGTCGTAATTTAGTAATTTTAGTATTATTTAGGATTTAAGTGACCAGTGAAACTCCATAGTGAAAAAACGCGGAGGCAGTGCCACGCCCCCAACTAAGGAATTTCACTGATAGCAGCCCTAATTTTATATCCCTAGCATTAGAACACATTCAAAAACATAGTTTAGACGGCATAGTATATGTGTGTCAAATTCTATTTAAATTGGTCCAGTAGTTTAGCAATAATTAGCTTTTTACGTAATATTTCAGTGACGTCAAAAACGAAACTAGGTCAAGAGAATTAGGGCTGCGCATGACGAAGTTTTCGCCGGTCAAGTATTATTTGTGCGGTCTATTTGTTAAACTGTGTCAAAAAATTTACCCAAATTAACATACATTTATAGTAAAAATATTCTAGGATATATAAGAATTAATAATCAGGAATAGGATACAATTAGTAAATTACCAAAATTCGGTTAAATATATATTAAAAAACAGCTAAACAATACTTAAAATTAAAACCATATACATTAATTATATAAATAACGCAGAAACAATCCAAATTTAACTTTACCATTTTAAATAATACAAAATAAATAGTTTATTTTTCAAAATTCCCATCAGGTTCATTCCCGCTCATTTGTTAAGACACATCCAAGAATCGATAACCCTATTTTACAGACAAGACAAACAACTAGCATTCAGATAAGGGACTCCGCCCATAAAGCAATGGCCGCCGTCGCATAGTCCGAGGGATGACGAGGAACTTTGTTCTTTTAAAAAAGTAAATAATTTAAATACATTAATCAAATAGTAAAAATATTTTTAAAAAACTAACTTTTTAATTTGAATTTAATATTAAATAAATAAAAATAGCATTAAAATAAAATTAAAATAACTTTAAATAAAAAATACGCCAAGTTTAGTACCCAAAATCTAAGAAATTAAAATATTAAAATAATTAAAACATTAAGTATAAATTATATAATATATTCCTTATAATATAAATTAACTTTTAAATAAACATTTAACAAATAAATAATATTAAATAATAACCCTCAACACCCGGACTACATTCCGTAGATCACAACCGATAACGCAGCGATAACGCCATAAGTGCGAGCGGGACAAGTAGTGTTGACGCGCGAGTACCCGTCTCGCTCACTGCCCCGCCCACCGACGCGCTCAGGGCTGCGGATCAAAACTTTGTGCTAACCCTATTAAACAATTAAAATAATTTAAAATCTTAATAAACTAATAAAATACATAAAATAATAAAAACATCAGGCCTAAACAACTTAAAAGATAGTAAATTAATAGTAAATAATAATAATAAGCAGTAACTAGATACACAAAACTTTTTGCGGTGTAAAACCATAAAGAATAGGTAAAACAGTAAACTAGCTAAAGCAGTAATTGAATAAAACAATAGCATTAATTAAATTAAAATTAAATTATAGCATAAAATAGTTAAATATATATTGAAAATAAAACTTCAAAAAACATAATTAAACTCACATATTACAATAACATATTAAAAGATATAGAAATAGAACATTAATAAAAATATTATTTTAATTACAGTATAACGGGAAGTTAATAAAATTCAAAACTCCCATCAGGATACTCCCGCTCATTGGCTGAGACAAAAAACACATTCTAGCGTGCGACAGCCCTGATACGCCCACTTGGCGTCAAAGCGCTGTGGGTGGTCTGGTAGTCCAAGAGCCGTCGCTCGGTAGATCTTGTAAAATAAAACGGATAGTATAATTAGTGAAATACATACAAAATAACTTTAATAATAATAAAATCTAGGTAAATTATTTATTTTAAAAATATTCAAATTAAAACATATTGAAGTAAAACCAATCGACAAATAAAAACATTAAAAAAAAGGACATTAGTATAAAATATAAGTAACCTGAGATACCACTGGATCTTGAACTATAAAGATCTAAGCTGATAAGAAACGACTGCGATTTTGCTATTTTAAAATTACAGGTACTGCAATATTGTTAAACTTGTAGGATTTAAAAAGGGCATTGCTATTTAAAATTAGTACTCGAAGCGTATCTTGACCGGCGAAAGCCTTCGCCTAACCGTGATAATCGGTACTTAGGTAAGACCAGTTCGCTTCCCTATTGGGGCGTCTGTTAGAATAGTGACTTGTATATATAATTTATGTTGTGACGTCTGTTTTTACAGTTTTAATTTACAATTTTGATATATACATATTCACTAGTAAATTGACCGGTTGTTCCCTATTGGGACAACCGGTTAGAATAGGTTTTTAGTGTAATTAGGGTAGTGTTTTAAGCCAGATATTATTGAAAATAACTTATTATTATATTATAATTGACAAAAATTTGACCTAGGTATATTGGTTTTTATTATAGTTTTAGGTATTATTTGACTTTTATTACTGACATAATTTATTTAAATTGATATTGTATTGTAATTTTATATTCTAAAATAGTTATTGACAGTGATTACTTATTGATAATCAACTATTTAACTTAGACCAACTGCACTATTTTTGGTGTAGTTGAATTAAGGTTTTTAATTGACAGACGGACTGAAATAGAAAATATTATTAGTAGAATACCGGAGTCCCTGTGAAAAAGAAAAAGCAACAAAAATCTGCGTGATCGCGTTCTGCTTTTGAAATACAAAAGTTTACGTTAGTCATCAAATTTACATATTAAACATTTTTAAAACTTTATAGAAACCTTAAACCTGGTCAAATCTATTTATTTTATTTTATTTTAATTTTTCTTTTACAATTTTACAAATATATACAATTTTAAAACTTGACGCGTTCCCCCTTACTAAATTAAAATGGCAACGGTGCGTACACCGGGTGGCCAAGCAGTGCCCCAAGCCCAAAAACCAGCAAATAGACCTTCGCTTAACAGCCCGCAACACAGCCCGGCTTCAAAAACCTTCAGTATTGATAGTAACGATGACTCGGATGATATTAGTTCTATATTAATGGACACGATAAGACTGACGAAGCACTCTACAAGCCTGCTAAACCAGACTAGGAACATGAAGGGGGAGTTAAAGTCTGGTTTAGCAGAAAACTTGAAGAGTATACAGAATAGGATAGGAAAAGCCCTCGAATCTAATAAAAAGAGAGGAAAAGTGACGAAAGAAGAAGAAAAAATGACGAAGGACTTAGGAGTTCAGTGTGATAGGAAAGTCAAGAGTAGAAGCTGTGACTGTGAATGCAGGGCGCTTATCCAAGAAATGTACGATAAGCTTAAAGGTAACCTACAGTGCTTGGGAACCAAGCTGAGGGGTGAAATAAGATCTCAGCTTGACTCCCAAACAGTTAGGGTAGAGGAAGTAGGAATGGCTAGGGCTAACTTAATAATTGAGAAAACAAAAAACAACTTAAAAGGTGCTATGGAGGAGTGGGAGGCCAGGGCCCCGGCCGAGCCGCGAACCGCTACGTATGCGGAGGTGGCGCGCTGCGGGAGTCAATCCCCGCAGCCCGCCGCCCCCGCACCGGCAGCCGGTAAGCGACAGCCAAAGCCCAAGACCCTCCACTCCCTTGTAGTTACCGACAAGGAGAATTTCATGTCGACGACCGACATTGTTTCGGAAGTAGGGAAGATAATAGAGCCCACCAAGGAAGGTATTAAAATAGATAGGATAAGAAGAGCGAAGGGTCGTAAAGTTATAATAGGTTTTAGCGATAAAAAAGAAAGAGACAGAATAAAGGAGAAGATAGAGAGTAGTGAGAGCAATTTCAACGTAGAGACTATAGCTAATAAAAACCCGCAGGTGGTGCTGTATGGGGTGCTTAAGTCGACAACGGATGATGAGATATTTTATGCCATCAGAAACCAAAATAAGCACCTCCAACCACTGCCACCTCCGGGAGTTATGTATAACCTAGAAGTAAAGTATAGGCGAAGGGGAAGAGACCAAGAGACTGACCATGTAGTGTGTACGTTGTCCCCTCAGCTGTGGCAAACATTTACAGCAGCCGGATATGTTTATATAGGTATGCAGCGAGTGCGTGTCGCCGACCAGTCCCCCCTCATACAGTGCTCGCGCTGTTTAGGGTACGGACATGGGAGGCGACATTGCAATAGCGAATCCGAATCCGAGAAGTGTAGCCACTGCGGAGGGGACCATCGTAAGTTTGAGTGCGATAAATTGGAGGAAAAACCGCACTGTATTAACTGTGAAAAGGATGGCTGTAAAGACACCAAGCACGATGCGTTCAGCGCGAAGTGTCCGGTGCGAATGAGGTGGGATGCAATAGCACGGGCAACAGTTGCGTACGATCCAGATGACCAATAGCATTGACAATCCATAATTCATCACATAATAATAATATAATATAAATAATTTAAAATAAGTATGTATCATAAATAAGTATAGAATATATATATTATGTCAGGAATGCAACTTGGAAACCCCTTAAACTGAGTTTAAGGGATCCAAAAACGCAGTGTATAATTTATTATATTGTAATAATGATATATATAACTATGTATGAAAAAAAAAAAAAAAAAAAAAAAAAAAAAAAACTTGTCATATATATGGTTATACTAAAAAATAACAGAGCATATATGGACTAAGTATAAAAATATAATTAAAAATAGAAATCATTATAATGTATATAA
>OY730187.1:21823310-21830810 GCA_963422495.1 Polyommatus iphigenia | reverse complement strand
TAGTGTTATTGTGTAGAATAATAATATATTAGCCCCGTTAGTTGTTAGTTAGCAATTTAAGTTTTATTTAGTATTTAAGTGACCAGCGAAACTCCTTAGTGAAAAAACGCGGAGGCAGTGCCACGCCCCCAACTAAAGAATTTCGCTGACAGCAGCCCCAATTTAATATTCCTAGCATTAGGACACTCTGGAAAACATAGTTTAGACAGCACAGAATATATATGTCAAATTTTATTTAAATCGGTCCAGTAGTCTAGCGACAATTAGCTTTTTACGTAAATTTTCAGTGACGTCAAAAACTAAACTAGGTCACAGGAATTAGGGCTGCACATGACGAAGTTTTCGCCGGTCAAGAATTATTTGTATGGCCTGTTTCTTTTTTGTGTTAACATACTCTACTCAATTTTATCCATACTTACAGTTAATATTTTTCAGGATACATAAAACAATAATAACCGGGAATAGTATACAATTAAAAAATTCATCAAAATTCGGGTAAATAAATATTTAAAAACGGCAAAACAACAATTAAAATAAAAACTATCGACACAAATTATATAAATAACACATAAATAATCTAAATTCAACCTTAGCACTTAAAATAATACATAATAAATAATTTATTTTTTCAAAATTCCCATCAGGTTCGTTTCGCTCATTTGTTAGATACATCCAAGAATCGATAACCCTATTTTACCGATAAGACAAACAACTAGCATTCAGATAAGGGACTCCGCCCATAAAGCAATGGCCGCCGTCGCATAGTCCGAGGTGTAACAAGGAATTTTGTTTCTTTTAAAAAAGTCAATAATTTAAATACATTAATTAAACTGAAAAAATATCTTTAAAACTTAATTTCAATTCGTGTTCAACGTTAAATAAATAAAAATAGCAAAATATTAAAATTAAAACAATTAAAGATAGTAAATACGTCAAGTTTATTATTAAAAAATTAAAAAACTAAAACATTAAACTAATTAAAAACGTTTATTATAAATATTATACCCTTTATATAATATAAATTAGCTTATAGAATTAACACTGAAACAAATTAATAATACTAAATAACAACCTTCAACACCCGGACTACATTCCGTAGATCACAACGGATAACGCAGCGATAACACCATAAGTGCGAGCGAGACAAGTAGGGTTGACGCGCGCGATACCCGTCTCGCTCACTGACGCGCTCGGTCAGGGCTGCGAAAAATTCCTCTGCCAACCCTAACAAATAAATTAAATTATCAAAACTAGGAAAAAATCATTTAGCAATATAAATAAATAACTAAATTGAATAAATTGTCATAAAACATAAATAACATGAAAAACAGAAAACAAAACTTAAATAGGCATTTAATAAAACAACAATAAAACAATAGCACTAATTAAATTAAATCAAAATATACCATAAATAGTTAAATATATATATTGAATATAAAACTTAAACTAGATAATTAAACACATATATTATAAATTCATACTAAAAGATATAGCAATACAATATAAATAACATTATTATTAAAATTTTAGCACAACAGGAAGTTAATAAAATTCGAAATTCCTATCAGGTTACTCCCGCTCATTGGTGGAGACAAATAATACATTAAAGCGTGTGGCAGCCCTGATACGCCCACTTGGCGTCAAGCGCTGTGTGTGGTCTGGTAGTCTAAGAGCCGCTGCCGGTAATTCTACGAAAAATAAAACGAATAATATTTTGGTTAAATAAACATAAATATAACTAAAAATAAGTTTTAAATTAAAAATAAATATATAGCAAATAACATATTAAAAATAAATTCAATAAAAAATCAAAAATAATAATAAAACATTGAAGAAAAATATTAAATAAAAATAGAAAAAACACGGAAAATTAAATTCAGTAAAAATAATTATTTAAAAATTAGCTAAAAATTGTTTAAGAGTATTAAAAAATTTAAAATAAAAACAAAAATAAAAGAATAAATTCAAGAGAGCACCGGCTCTTTAACTATAAGAGATCGTACGGTGATAAGGAATAAACAGAGTTTTTGCTATTCAAAAATCATAGGCGCTTCATTTTCTGCATAATATAATCGAACTAAAAACTAGGACGTTGCTTTTTAAAATTAACAGGCGAAACATTATTTTATAAAATTGAAAGTTGCTTTAAATTAGTAGCACATCTTGACCGGCGAAATCCTTCATCTAACCGTTATAATCAGTACTTTAGACCAGTTCGCTTCCCTATTGGGGCGTCTGTTAGAATAGTGACTTGTATATATATTTTATGTTGTGACGTCTGTTTTTACAGTTTTAATATTTTAAAAAATTATTAATATACAATTATAGTAATTAGTTGACCGGTTGATCCCTATTGGGAAACCGTTTAGATTAAGTTAGCATAGTGACTAGGATACATATACTGTGACGTAAAGTTTTCTCTCTTTTATAACATATTGTTTTATCTATACATATATACTTTTAAATAGACAAATTGATCCCTATTGGACAACACATTATAGTATTAGTTTGACAATAAATAGACAAGTAGCCCACTATTGGGACTACTGAAATAGTAAGGTTGAAAGGACAAGACAACTAAATCTTGAAATAAGAAAGTCCCTTCGAAAAATAAATAGCAACAATATAAGCCGTAATTGAGTACCTATTGCCATTTCAATCTGAAAGTTAAGCTTAACCTAGGACATTATTAAATTATAAATTAAAATTGAAACTTAAGAGCTAATATAGAACTAAATAAATACTGAATAAATAAATAAAGCCTATAAATAAAACAAATTTCTTCTCGTCACTAGTTAAATATATACAAACTTTTTACAACTTTATTTTATTTTTACAATATTTATTATTTAGATTTGACGCGTTCCCCCGTACGTATAAATAAAGCAAGAAAAATGGCCATGGTACATACGCCTAAGGAGGGTGTAAAACCCAAAAAGACAAAGGGCAAACCCTCCCTTGAGGGCATGCAGAGTGACCAACGAAGCAGTCCTATATTATTGCAGAAACGAACCGATTCTGTTGAGGCCCTTCTGGCAGAGGTAAGCGGAACAGTTAAAAACAGTATCTATCTGCTACACCAGACCAGAAATATGAGAGGAGATTTGAGGTCTGGTTTAGCAGATAATCTGGAAAAGCTGGAAAGAAAAATAAGTGACATAGAGCGATTAGTAAGGATAGAATCAATAGGAACAGGGAAAGGAAGTATAAAGGAAACCAAGGAATCGGAAGTACAATGTAAATTAGAGACAAACGAAGTAATAAATAACTGTGATAGTAAAGAATTAATAATGAAAATGTACAACAGGTTAAAATTTGAAATACATGATAGGGCTGATAATATAAAGGAATCTGTAGAAGAGCAGATTACAGTGTTAGCGCATACAGTGATAGCAAATAAAGTAAATCAAGAGGTAGAGCAGGAAACTAGGAAGGATAACTCTAAGGCAGTGGAGAGTTATGCCGCCAAGGTGGCGACGGGGGGGGTAAAAACCTTACCGTCGGAGTCGAGGCCCATAACTGTCCACTCCTTAGCAGTAACGGACAAGGAAAATTATATGACGGGACAAGAGATAGTTGATAGCGTAGGTAAAATAATAGATGCAAGAAAGGAGGGCATAAAAGTAGAAAGAATAAGAAAAGGAAAAGGGAGGAAGGTAATAATAGGCTTTAGGGACAGAAAAGAGAGAGACGAAGTAAGGAAAAAGATAGAGATATGTGCAAGGGATAAGTTCGAAGTGGAAATAGTGAAAAACAAGGACCCCCAGGTTATTCTGTATGGGGTGCTGAAGTCGAACACGGATGACGACATTTGTGACGCAATCCGTGTTCAAAATAAGCACCTCATGCAGCATATCCTGGATGGGGACGAGGACAGGATAAGGGTTAAATACCGAAAGCGTGGTAAGGATGCCCATACTGAGCACGTCGTGCTGGAGGTGTCTCCGGAGGTATGGCTGTGCCTCACCAGAGAAGGCCGCGCATACATTGATATGCAGAGGGTGCGGGTCGCTGACCAGTCCCCCCTAATACAGTGCTCGCACTGTTTGGGGTACGGACATGGAAAGCGATTCTGCGCCGACATTGCTGCGGAAATGAGGTGCAGCCATTGCTCCGGAGCTCACCACAAATCACAGTGTGAGGGCTTCGAGGCGGGCACCGAGCCATGTTGCATTAATTGTAAGAAAAATAATTTAAAAGCAAACCACGGCGCGTTCAGTGCGGAGTGCCCGATAAGACGAAAATGGGAAGCAATGGCACGTGCGGCGGTATCGTACGATCCTGAAGATGATGCGTTCGTGGAACGTACATGGCTCTACGGACGCACACGCAACGATACTACGATACCGTCGCAGTACAGCTGCTAAAACAAATGTAGAGCCAGTTAATTGTCAAAATTAATTTATTGTATTGCCTGCAGTAAATTGTGAATTTATAGCAGCAATCACCACATTGTAGAAAATTCAAATATGTATAATACAACTATATTATTAAAAAAAAAAATTATGTATTAGTATAAGTATATTAAAAAAAAAAAAAAAAAAAAAATATATATATATATATATATATATATATATATATATATATATATATATATATATATATATATATATATATATATATATATATATATATATATATATATATATATATATATATATATATATATATATATATAACCATGATACTTAGCATTTATTTGATGTAGCAAATAAAGCAGAAGTAAAAATGTTATTGTTTGTAATATTGTATATAATTATCATGTATTCTAACATATGCCAATAGTATTAATTATATAGTCTAATAGTATTTAATATATCCATAATAGTCAAATAGTATTAAGTTAATTTGTATACAACATAAAGGCTCTACATTTACGTTCCAGAACACATTAGATCAGTAGTTCTACGTTGAATCGGCCACACCGGCTGAATGAGTTAATATATATATATAATATGTACCGAAATTAAAAAAAATTTGTGATGATCCGCTCGAACTAAGACCTATAAGATAAGTAAGATTGTATCATGTAAAACACTGTAATAATAAAATGTAAAAACTGAATGTAAGAATTAACGTTAAAGATTGTAAATGTATAAATATAAGTATGAAATAAAAATATGTATAGAAAAATTTAAAATGTAATTGGACAAAGTAAAAAATTGTGATAGAAAATAGAAAGAAAATAGAAAAATATAACTGTTGATAGTCACACGTGAACAAATGTAAAAGAATAATGTCTTATAAAAATATAAAAATGAAAATATATAGATGTAAATAATTATCATATGTACTACTAATTAAAAAACGCACATGTAATAAATAAATAAACGTAGTAATTGTCCCTTATCATGTAAGGGGGAATAATAAAAAAAATAAAAAAAAAAAAAAAAAAAAAAAAAAAAAAAAAAAAAAAAAAAAACCTAACCTAACCTAACCTAACCTAACCTAACCTAACCTAACCTAACCTAACCTAACCTAACCTAACCTAACCTAACCTAACCTAACCTAACCTAACCTAACCTAACCTAACCTAACCTAACCTAACCTAACCAGATTCACCAAAGCCCCAAAACCACCGCAGAGAACACCAATAAACCAACAACCAACAAAAGCACAGATAGGTCTGGTCAAGAGTCCAACCCTAAGGAAAGTGGTACGACAGGAAGACCATATGATCAACGCATTCCTGGAATACATAGCCGTACTAGAAGCCAATAAGACCATCAGGATCAAGGAATGCGAAGACATCATGAAGTCGTACCAAAAAGGCAAAGATGGCCTCCTACAATTCCAACTAGAGGAGGCCCAAGCCACGGTCTATAATAACAACACGGCGACCGTCCTTAGGGGACAGGACATGACTACCCACATGGCGGCGTATAGCGCCACCTCAGGAATAGTCCTCCTGGACGAAGACCGGACCAAAAGGAGAGGAAAACCCGTCTATAACATCCCGTCTCGCGACCACATCGTCGTCACCACCAGGGGGACAGAAATATGGCTGGAGGACAGGATCCTACAAACATCCCAGATCCTGTCCGAGGTAGAGCCCCCCGACGAATGGACGATCCCAGCAATAACTTGGATAAATGGGGTCCCGGGTTGCGGGAAAACGACGTGGATAGTTCAAAACTTTAATCCTGACGAAGATGTAGTTGTAACGACAACGATAGAGGCAAAGAAAGACCTCGTGGAGAGAATCCGGGAAAAGGCAGGCCACGAAGCTACGAAGAGGGTGCGCACAATAGCATCTCTCCTAGTAAATGGACCGAAGGGACTCGAAGACCTGAAACGCAAGAGGCTGCTTGTAGATGAAGCAATCATGAGTCACTTCGGATCCATAATACTGATGGCACAAATCACCAAAGCCGAGAGCCTGCTATTAATTGGGGACGTAAACCAGCTCCCCTACATAGACCGAGATAATCTCTTCGAGCTGTACTACTATCGCCCGCATCACCTCGCAGACGTCACTGAAGATCTTCTCTGTACACATAGGTGCCCGCAAGATGTCGCCATGGCGCTCAAGCAAATACACAAGGGCATCTACTCCTCAAGCAACATCGTCAAGTCCCTGGCAATAGCACCCATGACCGGGACGGAGATCCCTAAAACCGACAACAACACCTTGTACATGACTTACACACAGCTGGAGAAGTCAACGCTGAAAAAGTCAGGTTACGGAATCGGAGAGGCCTCAAAAGTACTAACAATTCACGAGGCCCAGGGATTGTGCTACAAGAGAGTATACGTCATCAAACACCAGAAGAGGAAGCTACAGCTACATCACAGTGCATCACACGCGGTGGTTGCCCTGACGCGTCACACGGAACATCTTGTCTACTACACCGACGACACAGATGACGCGCTGGGCAAACTTATAAAGGGAGTGATGGAAACACCTGCAAAGGCCATCATGGATCACAACGCCAAGATGGCAATCAAGAACCGGGACCATACCACCATCAAAAAACTGGTCTCGGTGAAAGCCCCATGATGGCAAATGAATAGACAAAACACCGGACTGACATAAACAAACACTCAAGAAGACGACATCAGCCACCAGCAGGTGGCCAACGAGTATGCTCTCACCACCATTAGAGAGCAGATGACATCAGCCACAACCAGGTGGGTAATAAAACAAAACACTAGACTGACGACACCAGCCACCAACAGGTGGCAAAGACAAAAGATTATAAACCTCACCCAGCGAGCAGGACCGGCATGGACCAACACCTTTAACATCCCGAAACTCCACCCAGCTTTGGTGACCCCTCAACACCCGAGCCAATGCCAAAACACCTAAAGGCAAAGGGTGGAGGCAAATCTAGAGGGAAGTGGGAAATGCCGGACCTACCCACGGGGCTCCAACAGAGGCCCAAAAGCAAACCATCAAGAAGATGACATCACCCCGGAAGATCAAAACTTCGAAGACAGCCCAGTCAAGAAGACGACTTCCGGTGAGACGACAGCAGCCATCAACCAGATGGCCAACAT
>OY730187.1:21793310-21815810 GCA_963422495.1 Polyommatus iphigenia | reverse complement strand
CGAAATTAAACTTCTAGGCGTCACAATCAACCGATCCCTCACCTTCACCTCGCACGTGGCGGCAGTCTGCAAGAAAGCCGCGAACATATACAAGCAGATAGCACACTCCGCCAAGGTGACGTGGGGGTTAAACGGAGAGATTATTAGAACCATATATATCTCAGTTATTGAGCCGATCATCTTGTACGCTGCGAGCGTCTGGGCCCCAGCCGCAGACCTAAACAAGACCAAGGCGTTGCTGGACTCCATACAGAAAAGCTTTGCAATCAAGATCTGCAAAGCCTACAGGACAGCCTCATTAACATCTACACTGGCACTGTCAGGATTGCTGCCGCTAGACATCAGAATACACGAAGCGGCAGCCCTTTACAAAACCAAGAGAGGAATATCGAGTGACTACGTTCCGCCCGGAAAAACGCTACAGAAGACCTGCGACATTCTCACGCTACCCCACCCTTCCGACTTCACTATCACCACCTTCGTGAAGCTGGAAGACATGAAGCCCCCGACCATAGAAAAGCATAACATCAGAGGCCCCCAGATCTACACGGATGGTAGTAAGATCGAGGGGAAAACAGGGGCTGCAATATCATGGTGGGAGAACGGGCAAGAAGTCATTTACACCAGACTGTCGCTCGATCAAAACTGCACAGTGTTTCAGTCAGAGATGTTCGCCCTCTATAAGGCAATAGAGATGGTAAAGGAAACCGAACATAAGGAAGTTAACATCTTAAGCGACTCAAGATCTTCGCTAGAGCTGATTCGGAATCCCAAACCCAAAACTCAACTAGTGGCGGACATCAAAAGATGGCTTAAGGACATCGAAGAAGAGGGTAGAAGAGTAAGATTCTTCTGGCTCCGCGCACACGTAGGGACGTCCGGGAATGAAAGAGCGGATGAGCTCGCAAAACAAGCGGCTCTGAACACCAAAGAAATCCCGGACTATGATCAAATCCCCCTGTCCTACATAAAGAGGAAGATCCGAAAGGAATCAATACAAAAATGGCAGGACAGGTATACGAACGCGGATACCGGAGGAACCACGAAAAGATTCTTGCCCGATATACAGAAGTCGTACCGATTCGTAAGAACAACACCTCTCACACCCACCCGCATCCAGGCCATGACCGGACACGGTGCATTTGCTCACTACCTGCACCGCTTCAAACTGATCGGAAGCCCAGGATGCGAGTGCGATCCAGACATTGAAGAAACGGTATGGCACATTATCTTCGAATGTCCCCGCTTCCTGCACCAAAGGTACGATGCAGAGCAACAGATGAACACCAACCTTCAGGAAGCGGACGTACATAAATACTTGGAGGACCAGCACGCCAAAGAAGTGTTCCTGGCTTACATCGACAAGATCTTCAACATCGCGAAAAAGAGGTTCCAAGACCAACAAAGTACAGACAGCACAAACAGTATCCTTCAAAGAACAGAACCCACGGACCCCAGTGTTCCACTCCAACAAAGATCGGCAGCTCCCCATTTCAATATTCCGAGATGGTTAAGAGAGGGAGAGAGTGGAACACCTTCGATCAGAACAAGGAAAGTGGTTCTGTTTATGAACAATAGCTATGAAAGACTGGGAATAAGTTTCTGCTCCACCGTTGGCAACAAGAGAGTCGCCATTTCACCTGGGCTGGCTCTCATACTTAAAGGCAGCACAACAAGGACGACCATGAAGAGGAGGAGATATGAGGAACTGGGCGAGGAGATGATCGACGGGAAATCGTGTAGGATAGTACGCACCAAAAACAAATCCGTGCTACTATTCGACAAAACAACCGAAGAAACTCAATTTGCCAGAGCCTGCTCGTTCTTGTTGAAGTTAGCCGAAGCCAGCGGCACTACCATCGGCCCAAGAACAATCAGTGTGGACACAATGAGCGTCGACTTCGATAGAGGAGAGGTGGCAGACTATCTCGGGTGCGTCAGAGCAGCCGACAAACACGAGATTGTGGTGTACGAAGGGAGATCCCAAGATCTGAGCTTCCTAGTACCCAACAAAGCACCCGAGAGAACATCAAGATTGACCACAGCGCAACTACAGCGAAGCCCAACAACAGGAGTCCAACCTACAACACCCTCAGAGGTGGAGCAGAATCTCGATCCCAACTCTAGACCAAATGTGCTGCAAAAAATCAGGAAAAAGATAAGCTCGCTGACAAATTGGAAAAAACCACCAACACCACAAAACACAGAACGTGCACCATCACTCCCAGGGCCATCTACTGAGACGCCGAAATCAAGCGCAGAAATCTGGGCTGAAAAGGAAAAGGAACTAAGGAAACTAAGGGCGGCTGAAAAACAAAAAGAGACCGTCATGTCGGCCAAACAACAAACATCCGCCGCAAAAGTCGACCAGCAAATCCATCGGCTGGTCACAAAGGAGAGCCAACACTTCAGGAGAGAGCCTCAAGAAGGTCTCGAGGAACAGCTGCCCCTACGACCGGACACATTCCGAAGCCCAGATACTCAAGCGAACGCGCTCAGCAGATTCACCAAAGCCCCAAAACCACCGCAGAGAACACCAATAAACCAACAACCAACAAAAGCACAGATAGGTCTGGTCAAGAGTCCAACCCTAAGGAAAGTGGTACGACAGGAAGACCATATGATCAACGCATTCCTGGAATACATAGCCGTACTAGAGGCCAATAAGACCATCAGGATCAAGGAATGCGAAGACATCATGAAGTCGTACCAAAAAGGCAAAGATGGCCTCCTACAATTCCAACTAGAGGAGGCCCAAGCCACGGTCTATAATAACAACACGGCGACCGTCCTTAGGGGACAGGACATGACTACCCACATGGCGGCGTATAGCGCCACCTCAGGAATAGTCCTCCTGGACGAAGACCGGACCAAAAGGAGAGGAAAACCCGTCTATAACATCCCGTCTCGCGACCACATCGTCGTCACCACCAGGGGGACAGAAATATGGCTGGAGGACAGGATCCTACAAACATCCCAGATCCTGTCCGAGGTAGAGCCCCCCGACGAATGGACGATCCCAGCAATAACTTGGATAAATGGGGTCCCGGGTTGCGGGAAAACGACGTGGATAGTTCAAAACTTTAATCCTGACGAAGATGTAGTTGTAACGACAACGATAGAGGCAAAGAAAGACCTCGTGGAGAGAATCCGGGAAAAGGCAGGCCACGAAGCTACGAAGAGGGTGCGCACAATAGCATCTCTCCTAGTAAATGGACCGAAGGGACTCGAAGACCTGAAACGCAAGAGGCTGCTTGTAGATGAAGCAATCATGAGTCACTTCGGATCCATAATACTGATGGCACAAATCACCAAAGCCGAGAGCCTGCTATTAATTGGGGACGTAAACCAGCTCCCCTACATAGACCGAGATAATCTCTTCGAGCTGTACTACTATCGCCCGCATCACCTCGCAGACGTCACTGAAGATCTTCTCTGTACACATAGGTGCCCGCAAGATGTCGCCATGGCGCTCAAGCAAATACACAAGGGCATCTACTCCTCAAGCAACATCGTCAAGTCCCTGGCAATAGCACCCATGACCGGGACGGAGATCCCTAAAACCGACAACAACACCTTGTACATGACTTACACACAGCTGGAGAAGTCAACGCTGAAAAAGTCAGGTTACGGAACCGGAGAGGCCTCAAAAGTACTAACAATTCACGAGGCCCAGGGATTGTGCTACAAGAGAGTATACGTCATCAAACACCAGAAGAGGAAGCTACAGCTACATCACAGTGCATCACACGCGGTGGTTGCCCTGACGCGTCACACGGAACATCTTGTCTACTACACCGACGACACAGATGACGCGCTGGGCAAACTTATAAAGGGAGTGATGGAAACACCTGCAAAGGCCATCATGGATCACAACGCCAAGATGGCAATCAAGAACCGGGACCATACCACCATCAAAAAACTGGTCTCGGTGAAAGCCCCATGATGGCAAATGAATAGACAAAACACCGGACTGACATAAACAAACACTCAAGAAGACGACATCAGCCACCAGCAGGTGGCCAACGAGTATGCTCTCACCACCATTAGAGAGCAGATGACATCAGCCACAACCAGGTGGGTAATAAAACAAAACACAAGACTGACGACACCAGCCACCAACAGGTGGCAAAGACAAAAGATTATAAGCCTCACCCAGCGAGCAGGACCGGCATGGACCAACACCTTTAACATCCCAAAACTCCACCCAGCTTTGGTGACCCCTCAACACCCGAGCCAATGCCAAAACACCTAAAGGCAAAGGGTGGAGGCAAATCGAGAGGGAAGTGGGAAATGCCGGACCTACCCACGGGGCTCCAACAGAGGCCCAAAAGCAAACCATCAAGAAGATGACATCACCCCGGAAGATCAAAACTTCGAAGACAGCCCAGTCAAGAAGACGACTTCCGGTGAGACGACAGCAGCCATCAACCAGATGGCCAACATAATTATTAAAAACCCTCAACATCTGAGGGTACAAAAACTATAACCCCTTCAGGGTAAATTACTGTAATTTGACGCGAAAAATGAATGTTACTAAAATTAGAATCAAAAGAAAATAAATAAAACATAAAATTTAACAAGAACACGGGCCACCTAGGCCTGTGGACAAAAAAAAAAAAAAAAAAAAAAAAAAAAAAAAAAAAAAAAAAAAAAAAAAAAAAAAAAAAAAAAAACTCTAACCTAACCTTACCTAACCTAACCTAACCTAACTTAACCTAACCTAACCTAACCTAACCTAACCTAACCTAACCTAACCTAACCTAACCTAACCTAACCTAACCTAACCTAACCTAACCTAACCTAACCTAACCTAACCTAACCTAACCTAACCTAACCTAACCTAACCTAACCTAACCTACCCTAACCTACCCTAACCTACCCTAACCTACCCTAACCTACCCTAACCTAACCTAACCTAACCTAACCTAACCTAACCTAACCTAACCTAACCTAACCTAACCTAACCTAACCTAACCTAACCTAACCTAACCTAACCTAACCTAACCTAACCTAACCTAACCTAACCTAACCTAACCTAACCTAACCTAACCTAACCTAACCTAACCTAACCTAACCTAACCTAACCTAACCTAACCTAACCTAACCTAACCTAACCTAACCTAACCTAACCTAACCTAACCTAACCTAACCTAACCTAACCTAACCTAACCTAACCTAACCTAACCTAACCTAACCTAACCTAACCTAACCTAACCTAACCTAACCTAACCTAACCTAACCTAACCTAACCTAACCTAACCTAACCTAACCTAACCTAACCTAACCTAACCTAACCTAACCTAACCTAACCTAACCTAACCTAACCTAACCTAACCTAACCTAACCTAACCTAACCTAACCTAACCTAACCTAACCTAACCTAACCTAACCTAACCTAACCTAACCTAACCTAACCTAACCTAACCTAACCTAACCTAACCTAACCTAACCTAACCTAACCTAACCTAACCTAACCTAACCTAACCTAACCTAACCTAACCTAACCTAACCTAACCTAACCTAACCTAACCTAACCTAACCTAACCTAACCTAACCTAACCTAACCTAACCTAACCTAACCTAACCTAACCTAACCTAACCTAACCTAACCTAACCTAACCTAACCTAACCTAACCTAACCTAACCTAACCTAACCTAACCTAACCTAACCTAACCTAACCTAACCTAACCTAACCTAACCTAACCTAACCTAACCTAACCTAACCTAACCTAACCTAACCTAACCTAACCTAACCTAACCTAACCTAACCTAACCTAACCTAACCTAACCTAACCTAACCTAACCTAACCTAACCTAACCTAACCTAACCTAACCTAACCTAACCTAACCTAACCTAACCTAACCTAACCTAACCTAACCTAACCTAACCTAACCTAACCTAACCTAACCTAACCTAACCTAACCTAACCTAACCTAACCTAACCTAACCTAACCTAACCTAACCTAACCTAACCTAACCTAACCTAACCTAACCTAACCTAACCTAACCTAACCAAAAAATTTCATAAAAACCTCTGTGACATTGCGAATTACGACAACTGTTTTTGCAGTTTATTTTTTTGCAGTTTATTTATATATTAAAGTTTTAGTTTTAACTAGATTTTTATTGACCGGTTGCACCCTATTGGGGCAACCGCTTAGGATAGTAGCTAGTGTAGTGACTGCAGTGTGATTTATTATTATATTTTTAATAACGTAAAATTTTTACAATTTTAAAAATTATTTTATCTATACATAATATTATATTAATTAGTGACTAATTGACTGGTTGATTCCTATTGGGACAACTGAGTAGTAATAGGACTTTTAAATTTTAATAGACAATATAAATATAAAAATTTTGACAAGAATATCTATTTACACAGTATTTATTAAAACTCGCTGCACTTTTATTTTTAAAATTTTATTTATACATAATTTATCTTACAAATAGACGCGTTCCCCCTTCAATTTTAACTAGAGTAAATATAGCTTGTTTCTTTTAAATAAAAATGGCGATGGTTCGGACCCCGCATAGTGACTCTAACAAAAACCCCGATCGTGGATCTACCTCTGACGTGCTATACAGCAGCGCGGGTGCTACAAACATCAGCCCAGATAGACACAGCCCAAAAGTGGCAGTAAAAACAATGGAAGCGCTGCTGGCTGACACGTCAAAGAGGGTGAACCGCAGCATTTATCTGCTAAACCAGACGAGGAATATGAAAGGCGAATTGAAGTCTGGTATAGCGGATAATCTTGCGGTTATCCAGAAACAAATGTTAAAAATGATAAAAATGATAGAGGACGAGAATAGAGAAAGAAGAGAAAAAGGAATAAGAAAGGAATGTAACTGTCTATTTATGGTCGAAAGGGTATTTGAATGTTTTAAGAATCAATACAAGGAAGACTTTATAGAAGTTAGGGACTACTTAATAGACGCAGCAGCGCTCAACGTAGAGAGCATACACGTAAAGATAGAGGAGGAAATCGGAAAGGCGGTAGAGAGCGTTGCAGAGAAGGTAGACGAGGCGGTCGGCACCTTGAATGATGTGGTCCGGGAGCGGGAGGTCACGGTACAGAAAGACCCGGAGCGTGTGATGCTACCTACTTACGCGAGCGTCACCCGGGGCAATGGGAGAACCCAAAATCTGGAACCCAAGTACAGGACCCTCCACTCCCTGATCGTAGCAGACAAGGAGGAATTTATGCCGACAACGGAGATAGTGCAAGAAGTAGGAAAAATAGTAGAAGCTAAAAAAGAAGGTATACAAATAGACAGAATTAGGAAAGGAAAAGGAAGAAAAGTAATAATAGGGTTTAAAGACAAGAAAGATAGAGATAGGGCCAAAGAGAAAATAGAAAACGCAAGGGGAAAGCTAGAGGCACAAACGATGGAGAATAAGGACCCCCAGGTTGTGTTGTACGGGGTGCTGAAAAGCAACACTGACGACGACGTAATAGAAGCCATCAGGTTGCAGAATAAGCACCTCGTGGGGGACATCCTGGGAGGGACAGAGGATAGGATCAACGTTAAGTATAGAAAAAGAGGAAAGGATGATCACACTCAACACGTGGTGTTAACTGTGTCGCCGTCGCTGTGGGCGCGTCTCACCGAGGCAGGGCATCTATATATAGATATCCAACGCGTCAGAGTCGCCGACCAGTCCCCCCTAATTCAGTGTTCGCGCTGCTTAGGGTATGGACATGGGCGGCGATTCTGTGGCGAGGCCGAGGAGAAATGCGCACACTGCGGCGGGGCACACCACCAGTCTGAGTGTGATGATCGGAAGGAGGGTAAAAAACCGTGCTGCACGAACTGCAAAAAAGAAAACTTCCAAAAAATAGACCATCATGCATTCAGCGCGGAGTGTCCTGTGCGACAAAAGTGGGACGTTATAGCGCGAGCAACAGTAGCATATGACACTGACGATAAGTAAGCCATAGGTAGTAGGGTACAAAGAATGTTGGGAATATGTATTGCTAGTATAATTATTGATGTAATTAATGCGGCAATAATCGTCAATCTATTGTAAATGTGTTATGTCCAAAAAAAAAAAAAAAAAAAAAAAAAAAAAAAAAAAAAAAAAAAAAAAAAAAAAAGTTTGCACCTACATGATATTATTGTAACAATAAGCCTAGCATGTAAGGCAAACTATATAAATAACTAGGCATAACACATAAAACAAAACCTCTTTGTACCTACACTTTTTACCATCTTTCTATTTGCACGCGCTATAAACTCCCAAATATTGCAATTATGTTATACTATAATAATAATAGCAACCACTTCCGCCGGACATTCCGGGCTGAATGCAACCTGCATTTGCGTTCATGCATACAGCTGCTGTGCGCTATACGAAGGGGCCGATTTATAAATGGCTTTTAAAAATACAAAATATGTTAATAAATAAGAAATAATAATAATCTGTAAAGATCACATTAAAAAAAAAAAAAAAAAAAAAAAAAAAAAAAAAAAAAAAAACTTTTAACATAATTTAAATGGAAATTTTGTATATTTTAGAATAAGAGACAATTGTAATTATATTATATGTATATGTAAATGGAAATGTAATAATTGTATAAAAAACAATGTGATATTTATACAAGTAAGGAAGATATCTCACATATTAAATGAAACTGAGAATGTCAAAAGAAACATATGATAATTATGAAAAAATAATTGGAATATAAAGAAATAAGCATAAGTAAAAATCAACAGAAAGTAATAGAAATATAAATATAAATGGATGATAGTCAAAGCAAAAATAATGTAAGAATTAGTAAATACAGAATATATAATGAACTAGCAGAACTGTAAAAGAATATAAATTAATTAATGTAAATATACACAAAAGTAGAGTAATTTGGAATTGCAAATTAAGTATATATTATGTATAGAAAGAAGAAAAATTGTAGCAATGCACAAAATATGAAAATGTAAGATAGAGTAAAGCTTAAAAAATTAAAGTAAATAATTATTAAAAAATTAAAAATATAAATAATGTAAACAATTGTCCCTTTGCCTCGAAGGGGGAACAAGAGGAGGTCCCATATAGGGGCCATAAAAAAAAAAAAAAAAAAAAAAAAAAAAAAAACCTAACCTAACCTAACCTAACCTAACCTAACCTAACCTAACCTAACCTAACCTAACCTAACCTAACCTAACCTAACCTAACCTAACCTAACCTAACCTAACCTAACCTAACCTAACCTAACCTAACCTAACCTAACCTAACCTAACCTAACCTAACCTAACCTAACCTAACCTAACCTAACCTAACCTAACCTAACCTAACCTAACCTAACCTAACCTAACCTAACCTAACCTAACCTAACCTAACCTAACCTAACCTAACCTAACCTAACCTAACCTAACCTAACCTAACCTAACCTAACCTAACCTAACCTAACCTAACCTAACCTAACCTAACCTAACCTAACCTAACCTAACCTAACCTAACCTAACCTAACCTAACCTAACCTAACCTAACCTAACCTAACCTAACCTAACCTAACCTAACCTAACCTAACCTAACCTAACCTAACCTAACCTAACCTAACCTAACCTAACCTAACCTAACCTAACCTAACCTAACCTAACCTAACCTAACCTAACCTAACCTAACCTAACCTAACCTAACCTAACCTAACCTAACCTAACCTAACCTAACCTAACCTAACCTAACCTAACCTAACCTAACCTAACCTAACCTAACCTAACCTAACCTTACCTAACCTAACCTAACCTAACCTAACCTAACCTAACCTAACCTAACCTAACCTAACCTAACCTAACCAAAAGGTGGCAAAGACAAAAGATTATAAGCCTCACCCAGCGAGCAGGACCGGCATGGACCAACACCTTTAACATCCCAAAACTCCACCCAGCTTTGGTGACCCCTCAACACCCGAGCCAATGCCAAAACACCTAAAGGCAAAGGGTGGAGGCAAATCGAGAGGGAAGTGGGAAATGCCGGACCTACCCACGGGGCTCCAACAGAGGCCCAAAAGCAAACCATCAAGAAGATGACATCACCCCGGAAGATCAAAACTTCGAAGACAGCCCAGTCAAGAAGACGACTTCCGGTGAGACGACAGCAGCCATCAACCAGATGGCCAACATAATTATTAAAAACCCTCAACATCTGAGGGTACAAAAACTATAACCCCTTCAGGGTAAATTACTGTAATTTGACGCGAAAAATGAATGTTACTAAAATAAGAATCAAAAGAAAATAAATAAAACATAAAATTTAACAAGAACACGGGCCACCTAGGCCTGTGGACAAAAAAAAAAAAAAAAAAAAAAAAAAAAAAAAAAAAAAAAAAAAAAAAACCCTAACCTAACCTAACCTAACCTAACCTAACCTAACCTAACCTAACCTAACCTAACCTAACCTAACCTAACCTAACCTAACCTAACCTAACCTAACCTAACCTAACCTAACCTAACCTAACCTAACCTAACCTAACCTAACCTAACCTAACCTAACCTAACCTAACCTAACCTAACCTAACCTAACCTAACCTAACCTAACCTAACCTAACCTAACCTAACCTAACCTAACCTAACCTAACCTAACCTAACCTAACCTAACCTAACCTAACCTAACCTAACCTAACCTAACCTAACCTAACCTAACCTAACCTAACCTAACCTAACCTAACCTAACCTAACCTAACCTAACCTAACCTAACCTAACCTAACCTACCCTAACCTACCCTAACCTACCCTAACCTAACCTAACCTAACCTAACCTAACCTAACCTAACCTAACCTAACCTAACCTAACCTAACCTAACCTAACCTAACCTAACCTAACCTAACCTAACCTAACCTAACCTAACCTAACCTAACCTAACCTAACCTAACCTAACCTAACCTAACCTAACCTAACCTAACCTAACCTAACCTAACCTAACCTAACCTAACCTAACCTAACCTAACCTAACCTAACCTAACCTAACCTAACCTAACCTAACCTAACCTAACCTAACCTAACCTAACCTAACCTAACCTAACCTAACCTAACCTAACCTAACCTAACCTAACCTAACCTAACCTAACCTAACCTAACCTAACCTAACCTAACCTAACCTAACCTAACCTAACCTAACCTAACCTAACCTAACCTAACCTAACCTAACCTAACCTAACCTAACCTAACCTAACCTAACCTAACCAAAAAATTTCATAAAAACCTCTGTGACATTGCGAATTACGACAACTGTTTTTGCAGTTTATTTATATATTAAAGTTTTAGTTTTAACTAGATTTTTATTGACCGTTTGCACCCTATTGGGGCAACCGCTTAGGATAGTAGCTAGTGTAGTGACTGCAGTGTGATTTATTATTATATTTTTAATAACGTAAAATTTTTACAATTTTAAAAATTATTTTATCTATACATAATATTATATTAATTAGTGACTAATTGACTGGTTGATTCCTATTGGGACAACTGAGTAGTAATAGGACTTTTAAATTTTAATAGACAATATAAATATAAAAATTTTGACAAGAATATCTATTTACACAGTATTTATTAAAACTCGCTGCACTTTTATTTTTAAAATTTTATTTATACATAATTTATCTTACAAATAGACGCGTTCCCCCTTCAATTTTAACTAGAGTAAATATAGCTTGTTTCTTTTAAATAAAAATGGCGATGGTTCGGACCCCGCATAGTGACTCTAACAAAAACCCCGATCGTGGATCTACCTCTGACGTGCTATACAGCAGCGCGGGTGCTACAAACATCAGCCCAGATAGACACAGCCCAAAAGTGGCAGTAAAAACAATGGAAGCGCTGCTGGCTGACACGTCAAAGAGGGTGAACCGCAGCATTTATCTGCTAAACCAGACGAGGAATATGAAAGGCGAATTGAAGTCTGGTATAGCGGATAATCTTGCGGTTATCCAGAAACAAATGTTAAAAATGATAAAAATGATAGAGGACGAGAATAGAGAAAGAAGAGAAAAAGGAATAAGAAAGGAATGTAACTGTCTATTTATGGTCGAAAGGGTATTTGAATGTTTTAAGAATCAATACAAGGAAGACTTTATAGAAGTTAGGGACTACTTAATAGACGCAGCAGCGCTCAACGTAGAGAGCATACACGTAAAGATAGAGGAGGAAATCGGAAAGGCGGTAGAGAGCGTTGCAGAGAAGGTAGACGAGGCGGTCGGCACTTTGAATGATGTGGTCCGGGAGCGGGAGGTCACGGTACAGAAAGACCCGGAGCGTGTGATGCTACCTACTTACGCGAGCGTCACCCGGGGCAATGGGAGAACCCAAAATCTGGAACCCAAGTACAGGACCCTCCACTCCCTGATCGTAGCAGACAAGGAGGAATTTATGCCGACAACGGAGATAGTGCAAGAAGTAGGAAAAATAGTAGAAGCTAAAAAAGAAGGTATACAAATAGACAGAATTAGGAAAGGAAAAGGAAGAAAAGTAATAATAGGGTTTAAAGACAAGAAAGATAGAGATAGGGCCAAAGAGAAAATAGAAAACGCAAGGGGAAAGCTAGAGGCACAAACGATGGAGAATAAGGACCCCCAGGTTGTGTTGTACGGGGTGCTGAAAAGCAACACTGACGACGACGTAATAGAAGCCATCAGGTTGCAGAATAAGCACCTCGTGGGGGACATCCTGGGAGGGACAGAGGATAGGATCAACGTTAAGTATAGAAAAAGAGGAAAGGATGATCACACTCAACACGTGGTGTTAACTGTGTCGCCGTCGCTGTGGGCGCGTCTCACCGAGGCAGGGCATCTATATATAGATATCCAACGCGTCAGAGTCGCCGACCAGTCCCCCCTAATTCAGTGTTCGCGCTGCTTAGGGTATGGACATGGGCGGCGATTCTGTGGCGAGGCCGAGGAGAAATGCGCACACTGCGGCGGGGCACACCACCAGTCTGAGTGTGATGATCGGAAGGAGGGTAAAAAACCGTGCTGCACGAACTGCAAAAAAGAAAACTTCCAAAAAATAGACCATCATGCATTCAGCGCGGAGTGTCCTGTGCGACAAAAGTGGGACGTTATAGCGCGAGCAACAGTAGCATATGACACTGACGATAAGTAAGCCATAGGTAGTAGGGTACAAAGAATGTTGGGAATATGTATTGCTAGTATAATTATTGATGTAATTAATGCGGCAATAATCGTCAATCTATTGTAAATGTGTTATGTCCAAAAAAAAAAAAAAAAAAAAAAAAAGTTTGCACCTACATGATATTATTGTAACAATAAGCCTAGCATGTAAGGCAAACTATATAAATAACTAGGCATAACACATAAAACAAAACCTCTTTGTACCTACACTTTTTACCATCTTTCTATTTGCACGCGCTATAAACTCCCAAATATTGCAATTATGTTATACTATAATAATAATAGCAACCACTTCCGCCGGACATTCCGGGCTGAATGCAACCTGCATTTGCGTTCATGCATACAGCTGCTGTGCGCTATACGAAGGGGCCGATTTATAAATGGCTTTTAAAAATACAAAATATGTTAATAAATAAGAAATAATAATAATCTGTAAAGATCACATTAAAAAAAAAAAAAAAAAAAAAAAAAAAAAAAAAAAAAAAACTTTTAACATAATTTAAATGGAAATTTTGTATATTTTAGAATAAGAGACAATTGTAATTATATTATATGTATATGTAAATGGAAATGTAATAATTGTATAAAAAACAATGTGATATTTATACAAGTAAGGAAGATATCTCACATATTAAATGAAACTGAGAATGTCAAAAGAAACATATGATAATTATGAAAAAATAATTGGAATATAAAGAAATAAGCATAAGTAAAAATCAACAGAAAGTAATAGAAATATAAATATAAATGGATGATAGTCAAAGCAAAAATAATGTAAGAATTAGTAAATACAGAATATATAATGAACTAGCAGAACTGTAAAAGAATATAAATTAATTAATGTAAATATACACAAAAGTAGAGTAATTTGGAATTGCAAATTAAGTATATATTATGTATAGAAAGAAGAAAAATTGTAGCAATGCACAAAATATGAAAATGTAAGATAGAGTAAAGCTTAAAAAATTAAAGTAAATAATTATTAAAAAATTAAAAATATAAATAATGTAAACAATTGTCCCTTTGCCTCGAAGGGGGAACAAGAGGAGGTCCCATATAGGGGCCATAAAAAAAAAAAAAAAAAAAAAAAAAAAAAAAAAAAACCTAACCTAACCTAACCTAACCTAACCTAACCTAACCTAACCTAACCTAACCTAACCTAACCTAACCTAACCTAACCTAACCTAACCTAACCTAACCTAACCTAACCTAACCTAACCTAACCTAACCTAACCTAACCTAACCTAACCTAACCTAACCTAACCTAACCTAACCTAACCTAACCTAACCTAACCTAACCTAACCTAACCTAACCTAACCTAACCTAACCTAACCTAACCTAACCTAACCTAACCTAACCTAACCTAACCTAACCTAACCTAACCTAACCTAACCTAACCTAACCTAACCTAACCTAACCTAACCTAACCTAACCTAACCTAACCTAACCTAACCTAACCTAACCTAACCTAACCTAACCTAACCTAACCTAACCTAACCTAACCTAACCTAACCTAACCTAACCTAACCTAACCTAACCTAACCTAACCTAACCTAACCTAACCTAACCTAACCTAACCTAACCTAACCTAACCTAACCTAACCTAACCTAACCTAACCTAACCTAACCTAACCTAACCTAACCTAACCTAACCTAACCTAACCTAACCTAACCTAACCTAACCTAACCTAACCTAACCTAACCTAACCTAACCTAACCTAACCTAACCTAACCTAACCTAACCTAACCTAACCTAACCTAACCTAACCTAACCTAACCTAACCTAACCTAACCTAACCTAACCTAACCTAACCTAACCTAACCTAACCTAACCTAACCTAACCTTACCTAACCTAACCTAACCTAACCTAACCTAACCTAACCTAACCTAACCTAACCTAACCTAACCTAACCTAACCTAACCAAAAGGTGGCAAAGACAAAAGATTATAAGCCTCACCCAGCGAGCAGGACCGGCATGGACCAACACCTTTAACATCCCAAAACTCCACCCAGCTTTGGTGACCCCTCAACACCCGAGCCAATGCCAAAACACCTAAAGGCAAAGGGTGGAGGCAAATCGAGAGGGAAGTGGGAAATGCCGGACCTACCCACGGGGCTCCAACAGAGGCCCAAAAGCAAACCATCAAGAAGATGACATCACCCCGGAAGATCAAAACTTCGAAGACAGCCCAGTCAAGAAGACGACTTCCGGTGAGACGACAGCAGCCATCAACCAGATGGCCAACATAATTATTAAAAACCCTCAACATCTGAGGGTACAAAAACTATAACCCCTTCAGGGTAAATTACTGTAATTTGACGCGAAAAATGAATGTTACTAAAATAAGAATCAAAAGAAAATAAATAAAACATAAAATTTAACAAGAACACGGGCCACCTAGGCCTGTGGACAAAAAAAAAAAAAAAAAAAAAAAAAAAAAAAAAAAAAAAAAAAAAAAAACCCTAACCTAACCTAACCTAACCTAACCTAACCTAACCTAACCTAACCTAACCTAACCTAACCTAACCTAACCTAACCTAACCTAACCTAACCTAACCTAACCTAACCTAACCTAACCTAACCTAACCTAACCTAACCTAACCTAACCTAACCTAACCTAACCTAACCTAACCTAACCTAACCTAACCTAACCTAACCTAACCTAACCTAACCTAACCTAACCTAACCTAACCTAACCTAACCTAACCTAACCTAACCTAACCTAACCTAACCTAACCTAACCTAACCTAACCTAACCTAACCTAACCTAACCTAACCTAACCTAACCTAACCTAACCTAACCTAACCTAACCTAACCTAACCTAACCTAACCTAACCTAACCTACCCTAACCTACCCTAACCTACCCTAACCTAACCTAACCTAACCTAACCTAACCTAACCTAACCTAACCTAACCTAACCTAACCTAACCTAACCTAACCTAACCTAACCTAACCTAACCTAACCTAACCTAACCTAACCTAACCTAACCTAACCTAACCTAACCTAACCTAACCTAACCTAACCTAACCTAACCTAACCTAACCTAACCTAACCTAACCTAACCTAACCTAACCTAACCTAACCTAACCTAACCTAACCTAACCTAACCTAACCTAACCTAACCTAACCTAACCTAACCTAACCTAACCTAACCTAACCTAACCTAACCTAACCTAACCTAACCTAACCTAACCTAACCTAACCTAACCAGAGTTCCGCTCCGACCGTGGCCCGAGCAACACGTAGAATCGCGCGCTCCGCATCGCATTTTAAAAATCAGTAACGCGGCTATAAGTGTCAAAGTGCAGTGTGCTATAGGTCATTCGACGCGTCTTGACGAGAGGAGTGTGACAGCGAAAACCGTGTGGAAACCCGACGTCACCAGCCCAAGATATTGACCAAAAACCAGAATTTCCACCGGTTTTTGACCTATCGACGCGTGCGGCGCGCGATTTGTCGCGGCGACCCCCCCTTTTTCTCACTTCAAACGACGTACAAGACCCCGGAGCAGCTCCTCCCAAAAAACCAGATTTTTCTGGCGGTTGGTTGAGGAGCCGCAGGCCAAAAACCGAGAGGGGACCCAGAGGTGCGTGCGCGGGGAAGTGCGGGGGAGGAAAGCGACTGCCACCAATCGAAGCGGAACTACTGGGGCTACACAGAACCGTTTTTCTTTTTTAAATCGGGTACATAGTTCCTGAGAAAAACGGTTATCAAAAAGTGCCGAATTTTAGGTCGTCTAGATTTCGTGTTTTTGAGCGACGACCTAGACTTTTAATAATTTTGTTGTGTGTGGTAGTGTGTGCACCTACCGTGTTAGAAATTGTGTGGTGATACGGTGAGCGGTTTTGCCGGAAAACCGAAAAAACTAAAAAATCTAGATCGCGATCTAGGTGGTCTAGACTTGCAGGCGACCGGCGGACCGACACCAGGACCCCTCATCTGCAATCGGAGGTTCGAGACACCGAGTTAAGTGGCATTTTTTGGAACTATTATACCCTAAAAATAAGCAATAATTTTAATTTTAATTTTAACTGACTTTCAGTGGCTTTGGGAAGCCAAAATTTTGTAATTATATAGTGTTTATTGTGTAGAATAATAATATCTTAGCCCCGTTAGTTGTTAGTTAGCAATTTAAGTTTTATTTAGTATTTAAGTGACCAGCGAAACTCCTTAGTGAAAAAACGCGGAGGCAGTGCCACGCCCCCAACTAAAGAATTTCGCTGACAGCAGCCCCAATTTAATATTCCTAGCATTAGGACACTCTGAAAAACATAGTTTAGACAGCACAGAATATATATGTCAAATTTTATTTAAATCGGTCCAGTAGTCTAGCGACAATTAGCTTTTTACGTAAATTTTCAGTGACGTCAAAAACTAAACTAGGTCACAGGAATTAGGGCTGCACATGACGAGGTTTTCGCCGGTCAAGAATTATTTGTATGGCCTGTTTCTTTTTTGTGTTAACATACTCTACTCAATTTTATCCATACTTACAGTTAATATTTTTCAGGATACATAAAACAATAATAACCGGGAATAGTATACAATTAAAAAATTCATCAAAATTCGGGTAAATAAATATTTAAAAACGGCAAAACAACAATTAAAATAAAAACTATCGACACAAATTATATAAATAACACATAAATAATCTAAATTCAACCTTAGCACTTAAAATAATACATAATAAATAATTTATTTTTTCAAAATTCCCATCAGGTTCGTTTCGCTCATTTGTTAGATACATCCAAGAATCGATAACCCTATTTTACCGATAAGACAAACAACTAGCATTCAGATAAGGGACTCCGCCCATAAAGCAATGGCCGCCGTCGCATAGTCCGAGGTGTAACAAGGAATTTTGTTTCTTTTAAAAAAGTCAATAATTTAAATACATTAATTAAACTGAAAAAATATCTTTAAAACTTAATTTCAATTCGTGTTCAACGTTAAATAAATAAAAATAGCAAAATAGTAAAATTAAAACAATTAAAGATAGTAAATACGTCAAGTTTATTATTAAAAAATTAAAAAACTAAAACATTAAACTAATTAAAAACGTTTATTATAAATATTATACCCTTTATATAATATAAATTAGCTTATAGAATTAACACTGAAACAAATTAATAATACTAAATAACAACCTTCAACACCCGGACTACATTCCGTAGATCACAACAGATAACGCAGCGATAACACCATAAGTGCGAGCGAGACAAGTAGGGTTGACGCGCGCGATACCCGTCTCGCTCACTGACGCGCTCGGTCAGGGCTGCGAAAAATTCCTCTGCCAACCCTAACAAATAAATTAAATTATCAAAACTAGGAAAAAATCATTTAGCAATATAAATAAATAACTAAATTGAATAAATTGTCATAAAACATAAATAACATGAAAAACAGAAAACAAAACTTAAATAGGCATTTAATAAAACAACAATAAAACAATAGCACTAATTAAATTAAATCAAAATATACCATAAATAGTTAAATATATATATTGAATATAAAACTTAAACTAGATAATTAAACACATATATTATAAATTCATACTAAAAGATATAGCAATACAATATAAATAACATTATTATTAAAATTTTAGCACAACAGGAAGTTAATAAAATTCGAAATTCCTATCAGGTTACTCCCGCTCATTGGTGGAGACAAATAATACATTAAAGCGTGTGGCAGCCCTGATACGCCCACTTGGCGTCAAGCGCTGTGTGTGGTCTGGTAGTCTAAGAGCCGCTGCCGGTAATTCTACGAAAAATAAAACGAATAATATTTTGGTTAAATAAACATAAATATAACTAAAAATAACTTTTAAATTAAAAATAAATATATAGCAAATAACATATTAAAAATAAATTCAATAAAAAATCAAAAATAATAATAAAACATTGAAGAAAAATATTAAATAAAAATAGAAAAAACACGGAAAATTAAATTCAGTAAAAATAATTATTTAAAAATTAGCTAAAAATTGTTTAAGAGTATTAAAAAATTTAAAATAAAAACAAAAATAAAAGAATAAATTCAAGAGAGCACCGGCTCTTTAACTATAAGAGATCGTACGGTGATAAGGAATAAACAGAGTTTTTGCTATTCAAAAATCATAGGCGCTTCATTTTCTGCATAATATAATCGAACTAAAAACTAGGACGTTGCTTTTTAAAATTAACAGGCGAAACATTATTTTATAAAATTAAAAGTTGCTTTAAATTAGTAGCACATCTTGACCGGCGAAATCCTTCATCTAACCGTTATAATCAGTACTTTAGACCAGATCGCTTCCCTATTGGGGCGTCTGTTAGAATAGTGACTTGTATATATATTTTATGTTGTGACGTCTGTTTTTACAGTTTTAATATTTTAAAAAATTATTAATATACAATTATAGTAATTAGTTGACCGGTTGATCCCTATTGGGAAACCGTTTAGATTAAGTTAGCATAGTGACTAGGATACATATACTGTGACGTAAAGTTTTCTCTCTTTTATAACATATTGTTTTATCTATACATATATACTTTTAAATAGACAAATTGATCCCTATTGGACAACACATTATAGTATTAGTTTGACAATAAATAGACAAGTAGCCCACTATTGGGACTACTGAAATAGTAAGGTTGAAAGGACAAGACAACTAAATCTTGAAATAAGAAAGTCCCTTCGAAAAATAAATAGCAACAATATAAGCCGTAATTGAGTACCTATTGCCATTTCAATCTGAAAGTTAAGCTTAACCTAGGACATTATTAAATTATAAATTAAAATTGAAACTTAAGAGCTAATATAGAACTAAATAAATACTGAATAAATAAATAAAGCCTATAAATAAAACAAATTTCTTCTAGTCACTAGTTAAATATATACAAACTTTTTACAACTTTATTTTATTTTTACAATATTTATTATTTAGATTTGACGCGTTCCCCCGTACGTATAAATAAAGCAAGAAAAATGGCCATGGTACATACGCCTAAGGAGGGTGTAAAACCCAAAAAGACAAAGGGCAAACCCTCCCTTGAGGGCATGCAGAGTGACCAACGAAGCAGTCCTATATTATTGCAGAAACGAACCGATTCTGTTGAGGCCCTTCTGGCAGAGGTAAGCGGAACAGTTAAAAACAGTATCTATCTGCTACACCAGACCAGAAATATGAGAGGAGATTTGAGGTCTGGTTTAGCAGATAATCTGGAAAAGCTGGAAAGAAAAATAAGTGACATAGAGCGATTAGTAAGGATAGAATCAATAGGAACAGGGAAAGGAAGTATAAAGGAAACCAAGGAATCGGAAGTACAATGTAAATTAGAGACAAACGAAGTAATAAATAACTGTGATAGTAAAGAATTAATAATGAAAATGTACAACAGGTTAAAATTTGAAATACATGATAGGGCTGATAATATAAAGGAATCTGTAGAAGAGCAGATTACAGTGTTAGCGCATACAGTGATAGCAAATAAAGTAAATAAAGAGGTAGAGCAGGAAACTAGGAAGGATAACTCTAAGGCAGTGGAGAGTTATGCCGCCAAGGTGGCGACGGGGGGGATAAAAACCTTACCGTCGGAGTCGAGGCCCATAACTGTCCACTCCTTAGCAGTAACGGACAAGGAAAATTATATGACGGGACAAGAGATAGTTGATAGCGTAGGTAAAATAATAGATGCAAGAAAGGAGGGCATAAAAGTAGAAAGAATAAGAAAAGGAAAAGGGAGGAAGGTAATAATAGGCTTTAGGGACAGAAAAGAGAGAGACGAAGTAAGGAAAAAGATAGAGATATGTGCAAGGGATAAGTTCGAAGTGGAAATAGTGAAAAACAAGGACCCCCAGGTTATTCTGTATGGGGTGCTGAAGTCGAACACGGATGACGACATTTGTGACGCAATCCGTGTTCAAAATAAGCACCTCATGCAGCATATCCTGGATGGGGACGAGGACAGGATAAGGGTTAAATACCGAAAGCGTGGTAAGGATGCCCATACTGAGCACGTCGTGCTGGAGGTGTCTCCGGAGGTATGGCTGTGCCTCACCAGAGAAGGCCGCGCATACATTGATATGCAGAGGGTGCGGGTCGCTGACCAGTCCCCCCTAATACAGTGCTCGCACTGTTTGGGGTACGGACATGGAAAGCGATTCTGCGCCGACATTGCTGCGGAAATGAGGTGCAGCCATTGCTCCGGAGCTCACCACAAATCACAGTGTGAGGGCTTCGAGGCGGGCACCGAGCCATGTTGCATTAATTGTAAGAAAAATAATTTAAAAGCAAACCACGGCGCGTTCAGTGCGGAGTGCCCGATAAGACGAAAATGGGAAGCAATGGCACGTGCGGCGGTATCGTACGATCCTGAAGATGATGCGTTCGTGGAACGTACATGGCTCGACGGACGCACACGCAACGATACTACGATACCGTCGCAGTACAGCTGCTAAAACAAATGTAGAGCCAGTTAATTGTCAAAATTAATTTATTGTATTGCCTGCAGTAAATTGTGAATTTATAGCAGCAATCACCACATTGTAGAAAATTCAAATATGTATAATACAACTATATTATTAAAAAAAAAAAAAAAAAAAAAAAAAAAAAAAAAAAAAAAAAAAAAAAAAAAAAAAAAAAAAAAAAAACTATATATATAACCATGATACTTAGCATTTATTTGATGTAGCAAATAAAGCAGAAGTAAAAATGTTATTGTTTGTAATATTGTATATAATTATCATGTATTCTAACATATGCCAATAGTATTAATTATATAGTCTAATAGTATTTAATATATCCATAATAGTCAAATAGTATTAAGTTAATCTGTATACAACATAAAGGCTCTACATTTACGTTCCAGAACACATTAGATCAGTAGTTCTACGTTGAATCGGCCACACCGGCTGAATGAGTTAATATATATATATAATATGTACCGAAATTAAAAAAAAAATTTTGTGATGATCCGCTCGAACTAAGACCTATAAGATAAGTAAGAATGTATCATGTAAAACACTGTAATAATAAAATGTAAAAACTGAATGTAAGAATTAACGTTAAAGATTGTAAATGTATAAATATAAGTATGAAATAAAAATATATATAGAAAAATTTAAAATGTAATTGGACAAAGTAAAAAATTGTGATAGAAAATAGAAAGAAAATAGAAAAATATAATTGTTGATAGTCACACGTGAACAAATGTAAAAGAATAATGTCTTATAAAAATATAAAAATGAAAATATATAGATGTAAATAATTATCATATGTACTACTAATTAAAAAACGCACATGTAATAAATAAATAAATGTAGTAATTGTCCCTTATCATGTAAGGGGGAATAATAAAAAAAAAAAAAAAAAAAAAAAA
>OY730187.1:21785810-21788310 GCA_963422495.1 Polyommatus iphigenia | reverse complement strand
ATTAAATTAATTAAAACATTAAGTATAAATTATATAATATATTCCTTATAATATAAATTAACTTTTAAATAAACATTTAACAAATAAATAATATTAAATAATAACCCTCAACACCCGGACTACATTCCGTAGATCACAACCGATAACGCAGCGATAACGCCATAAGTGCGAGCGGGACAAGTAGTGTTGACGCGCGAGTACCCGTCTCGCTCACTGCCCCGCCCACCGACGCGCTCAGGGCTGCGGATCAAAACTTTGTGCTAACCCTATTAAACAATTAAAATAATTTAAAATCTTAATAAACTAATAAAATACATAAAATAATAAAAACATCAGGCCTAAACAACTTAAAAGATAGTAAATTAATAGTAAATAATAATAATAAGCAGTAACTAGATACACAAAACTTTTTGCGGTGTAAAACCATAAAGAATAGGTAAAACAGTAAACTAGCTAAAGCAGTAATTGAATAAAACAATAGCATTAATTAAATTAAAATTAAATTATAGCATAAAATAGTTAAATATATATTGAAAATAAAACTTCAAAAAACATAATTAAACTCACATATTACAATAACATATTAAAAGATATAGAAATAGAACATTAATAAAAATATTATTTTAATTACAGTATAGCGGGAAGTTAATAAAATTCAAAACTCCCATCAGGATACTCCCGCTCATTGGCTGAGACAAAAAACACATTCTAGCGTGCGACAGCCCTGATACGCCCACTTGGCGTCAAAGCGCTGTGGGTGGTCTGGTAGTCCAAGAGCCGTCGCTCGGTAGATCTTGTAAAATAAAACGGATAGTATAATTAGTGAAATACATACAAAATAACTTTAATAATAATAAAATCTAGGTAAATTATTTATTTTAAAAATATTCAAATTAAAACATATTGAAGTAAAACCAATCGACAAATAAAAACATTAAAAAAAAGGACATTAGTATAAAATATAAGTAACCTGAGATACCACTGGATCTTGAACTATAAAGATCTAAGCTGATAAGAAACGACTGCGATTTTGCTATTTTAAAATTACAGGTACTGCAATATTGTTAAACTTGTAGGATTTAAAAAGGGCATTGCTATTTAAAATTAGTACTCGAAGCGTATCTTGACCGGCGAAAGCCTTCGCCTAACCGTGATAATCGGTACTTAGGTAAGACCAGTTCGCTTCCCTATTGGGGCGTCTGTTAGAATAGTGACTTGTATATATAATTTATGTTGTGACGTCTGTTTTTACAGTTTTAATTTACAATTTTGATATATACATATTCACTAGTAAATTGACCGGTTGTTCCCTATTGGGACAACCGGTTAGAATAGGTTTTTAGTGTAATTAGGGTAGTGTTTTAAGCCAGATATTATTGAAAATAACTTATTATTATATTATAATTGACAAAAATTTGACCTAGGTATATTGGTTTTTATTATAGTTTTAGGTATTATTTGACTTTTATTACTGACATAATTTATTTAAATTGATATTGTATTGTAATTTTATATTCTAAAATAGTTATTGACAGTGATTACTTATTGATAATCAACTATTTAACTTAGACCAACTGCACTATTTTTGGTGTAGTTGAATTAAGGTTTTTAATTGACAGACGGACTGAAATAGAAAATATTATTAGTAGAATACCGGAGTCCCTGTGAAAAAGAAAAAGCAACAAAAATCTGCGTGATCGCGTTCTGCTTTTGAAATACAAAAGTTTACGTTAGTCATCAAATTTACATATTAAACATTTTTAAAACTTTATAGAAACCTTAAACCTGGTCAAATCTATTTATTTTATTTTATTTTAATTTTTCTTTTACAATTTTACAAATATATACAATTTTAAAACTTGACGCGTTCCCCCTTACTAAATTAAAATGGCAACGGTGCGTACACCGGGTGGCCAAGCAGTGCCCCAAGCCCAAAAACCAGCAAATAGACCTTCGCTTAACAGCCCGCAACACAGCCCGGCTTCAAAAACCTTCAGTATTGATAGTAACGATGACTCGGATGATATTAGTTCTATATTAATGGACACGATAAGACTGACGAAGCACTCTACAAGCCTGCTAAACCAGACTAGGAATATGAAGGGGGAGTTAAAGTCTGGTTTAGCAGAAAACTTGAAGAGTATACAGAATAGGATAGGAAAAGCCCTCGAATCTAATAAAAAGAGAGGAAAAGTGACGAAAGAAGAAGAAAAAATGACGAAGGACTTAGGAGTTCAGTGTGATAGGGAAGTCAAGAGTAGAAGCTGTGACTGTGAATGCAGGGCGCTTATCCAAGAAATGTACGATAAGCTTAAAGGTAACCTACAGTGCTTGGGAACCAAGCTGAGGGATGAAATAAGATCTCAGCTTGACTCCCAAACAGTTAGGGTAGAGGAAGTAGGAATGGCTAGGGCTAACTTAATAATTGAGAAAACAAAAAACAACTTAAAAGGTGCTATGGAGGAGTGGGAGGCCAGGGCCCCGGCCGAGCCGCGAACCG
>OY730187.1:21778310-21780810 GCA_963422495.1 Polyommatus iphigenia | reverse complement strand
CGCTCAGCAGATTCACCAAAGCCCCAAAACCACCGCAGAGAACACCAATAAACCAACAACCAACAAAAGCACAGATAGGTCTGGTCAAGAGTCCAACCCTAAGGAAAGTGGTACGACAGGAAGACCATATGATCAACGCATTCCTGGAATACATAGCCGTACTAGAGGCCAATAAGACCATCAGGATCAAGGAATGCGAAGACATCATGAAGTCGTACCAAAAAGGCAAAGATGGCCTCCTACAATTCCAACTAGAGGAGGCCCAAGCCACGGTCTATAATAACAACACGGCGACCGTCCTTAGGGGACAGGACATGACTACCCACATGGCGGCGTATAGCGCCACCTCAGGAATAGTCCTCCTGGACGAAGACCGGACCAAAAGGAGAGGAAAACCCGTCTATAACATCCCGTCTCGCGACCACATCGTCGTCACCACCAGGGGGACAGAAATATGGCTGGAGGACAGGATCCTACAAACATCCCAGATCCTGTCCGAGGTAGAGCCCCCCGACGAATGGACGATCCCAGCAATAACTTGGATAAATGGGGTCCCGGGTTGCGGGAAAACGACGTGGATAGTTCAAAACTTTAATCCTGACGAAGATGTAGTTGTAACGACAACGATAGAGGCAAAGAAAGACCTCGTGGAGAGAATCCGGGAAAAGGCAGGCCACGAAGCTACGAAGAGGGTGCGCACAATAGCATCTCTCCTAGTAAATGGACCGAAGGGACTCGAAGACCTGAAACGCAAGAGGCTGCTTGTAGATGAAGCAATCATGAGTCACTTCGGATCCATAATACTGATGGCACAAATCACCAAAGCCGAGAGCCTGCTATTAATTGGGGACGTAAACCAGCTCCCCTACATAGACCGAGATAATCTCTTCGAGCTGTACTACTATCGCCCGCATCACCTCGCAGACGTCACTGAAGATCTTCTCTGTACACATAGGTGCCCGCAAGATGTCGCCATGGCGCTCAAGCAAATACACAAGGGCATCTACTCCTCAAGCAACATCGTCAAGTCCCTGGCAATAGCACCCATGACCGGGACGGAGATCCCTAAAACCGACAACAACACCTTGTACATGACTTACACACAGCTGGAGAAGTCAACGCTGAAAAAGTCAGGTTACGGAACCGGAGAGGCCTCAAAAGTACTAACAATTCACGAGGCCCAGGGATTGTGCTACAAGAGAGTATACGTCATCAAACACCAGAAGAGGAAGCTACAGCTACATCACAGTGCATCACACGCGGTGGTTGCCCTGACGCGTCACACGGAACATCTTGTCTACTACACCGACGACACAGATGACGCGCTGGGCAAACTTATAAAGGGAGTGATGGAAACACCTGCAAAGGCCATCATGGATCACAACGCCAAGATGGCAATCAAGAACCGGGACCATACCACCATCAAAAAACTGGTCTCGGTGAAAGCCCCATGATGGCAAATGAATAGACAAAACACCGGACTGACATAAACAAACACTCAAGAAGACGACATCAGCCACCAGCAGGTGGCCAACGAGTATGCTCTCACCACCATTAGAGAGCAGATGACATCAGCCACAACCAGGTGGGTAATAAAACAAAACACAAGACTGACGACACCAGCCACCAACAGGTGGCAAAGACAAAAGATTATAAGCCTCACCCAGCGAGCAGGACCGGCATGGACCAACACCTTTAACATCCCAAAACTCCACCCAGCTTTGGTGACCCCTCAACACCCGAGCCAATGCCAAAACACCTAAAGGCAAAGGGTGGAGGCAAATCGAGAGGGAAGTGGGAAATGCCGGACCTACCCACGGGGCTCCAACAGAGGCCCAAAAGCAAACCATCAAGAAGATGACATCACCCCGGAAGATCAAAACTTCGAAGACAGCCCAGTCAAGAAGACGACTTCCGGTGAGACGACAGCAGCCATCAACCAGATGGCCAACATAATTATTAAAAACCCTCAACATCTGAGGGTACAAAAACTATAACCCCTTCAGGGTAAATTACTGTAATTTGACGCGAAAAATGAATGTTACTAAAATTAGAATCAAAAGAAAATAAATAAAACATTAAATTTAACAAGAACACGGGCCACCTAGGCCTGTGGACAAAAAAAAAAAAAAAAAAAAAACCTAACCTAACCTAACCTAACCTAACCTAACCTAACCTAACCTAACCTAACCTAACCTAACCTAACCTAACCTAACCTAACCTAACCTAACCTAACCTAACCTAACCTAACCTAACCTAACCTAACCTAACCTAACCTAACCTAACCTAACCTAACCTAACCTAACCTAACCTAACCTAACCTAACCTAACCTAACCTAACCTAACCTAACCTAACCTAACCTAACCTAACCTAACCTAACCTAACCTAACCTAACCTAACCTAACCTAACCTAACCTAACCTAACCTAACCTAACCTAACCTAACCTAACCTAACCTAACCTAACCTAACCTAACCTAACCTAACCTAACCTAACCTAA
>OY730187.1:21748310-21770810 GCA_963422495.1 Polyommatus iphigenia | reverse complement strand
ACGCGCGAGCCTTCGTCCGCGGCCCTGCATTGCTTCGCCTGCGTCTCACGACAGGCCCGTCTTCTTTGGAGCTTTAGGCTCCTGAGGGCCGAACAGAGGCCCCTCCGGGGCTTGTGTAGGCCCATCTCTCCACGGTGTCGCGATGCGCGAAGAATACGCAGCGCATCGCGATCCACTCGGGGACTCGACTCGTTGGGCGACGGCATCCCCATGTCGCCGCCCCGAGCCCCCTGGCTAAGGCGGCAAGTTGTCATCATGGACGACTCGTCGACGCCTCAGCCGTCTTCTTCGGCGGGGGTCGAGCGCCTCCAACTCCCGCACGCGCTCGGCCTCCTCCTTCGCGGCGATAACCTCCTCGCAGAAGGTCTGCACCGCTGTCCATCCTGGTTCGCTTGCCAGCATGGCGCGAACCAACGCTGGCAGAGAAAGGTCATGTCCAATGGCGGCCGTGAGGGCCGCCCGTTGTCCTGTCCAGGCGGGACAGGCAGAGACGGTATGCTCCGCCGTGTCCCGGTCGTCGCCGCAGTGGTGACAGCGCGTGCTCTCCTCTCGGTTCGCGATCTCACACAGGTAACGGCCGAAACAGCCGTGCCCGGTCAACACCTGCGTGAGTCGGAACGAGAGCGCGCCGTACTTTCTTGCCAACCACTCTTTCAGTACTGGGCGAATAGCCTGCACCAAGTCCACGCTCGCTTGTGGCTCCAGGAGTCGCTCCTCCCAGCGCTCGACTGCCACCTCTTCAGCTTGGTCCCTCCACCGACGTACGGCGTCCGGTGAGGGGTTGCATCCCCCCGCGCGGACCGCTGCGCCACGCCAGTAAACATCGGCGAGGGTTTGAGCGTCCAAGTCCCAAGGGACGCTGCCAGCGAGGAGGCACGATGCGTCACGAGAGATAGTACGATATCCTCGGACTGCTCGCGTCGCCATCACTCGCTGCAGCCGTCCCAGGGCCAGCCTGTTCTCCGGCAGCAGACCATCCGCCCAGATCGGCGCCCCGTACATGACCATAGATCGAACTACGCCCATGTAGAGACGCCGACAAGTCAAGCTCGGGCCCCCGAGATTCGGGAGCAACGAGGCCAGGGCTCCCGCGGACTTCTTCACCTTCTCTGACAGCCGGCGGAAGTGTTCCTTAAATGACCACCGGCTGTCGAGAACCAGGCCGAGGTAAGTCATCGTGGACGCAACCTGGATCCTCGTCCCGCTCACAATCACCGCGAGGTCCGGCGGAGGCGCATTTCTAGGCCCGTGGAACACCAGGGCCTCCGACTTGTTCAGCGCCACCTTCAGTCCCAACGCCTGGATCCTTCGTACCACCTGCGCGACTGCCGCCGTCGCCAGGATTGTCGCTTCACGGTGTGTTTTGGCGCGGCACACGACCCCCGTGTCGTCTGCATACGCGACGAGCTCCACGCCTGGAAGAGTGGCGCCGCGCAGCACGTGGTCATATCCTATGTCCCACAGTTCCGGACCGAGAGCCGAACCCTGTGGGACGCCGCAGTCCACTTCCAGCTCCTCCCAGCCCTCTTCGGTTGGGTACTGCACCGAGCGCTCCGACAGATAGTTGCCAATTGTTCGGCGAAGATATCTGGGCACTCGGTGGTACCGAAGTCCCTCCTTAATAGTTTCCCAGGGCAGGGTGTTAAATGCGTTGGTTATGTCCAACGAGACTACCAGCACCACCCCACCCCGGGAGATTTCCTCCTCCGAGATTTGCTGTATCCGCGCCACCGCATCCATCGTCGACCGACGAGACCTGAACCCAAACTGAGCATCGCTCAAGTTCGGGCCGGCGCCCTCCAGATGTTGAGTGAGGCGCCTGACGATGACCCTCTCTAGGGTTTTGCAGATCTCGTCGATCAGGACGATCGGGCGGTAGGCTGACGGCTGGTCCTCCGGTCGTCCGTGCTTGCGGAGCAAAACGAGCTTCCCCGACTTCCACCGGCGTGGGATACGCCCCTGCACCAGGCACTTGGTGAAGAGCTCCAGTACATGCTCCTCCATGTGCGGCATTGCCAGCACCCAGACGCGACCGGAAACCCCATCTAATCCGGGAGCCTTGTTTTTAAGGCTCATTTTATGAACCGCGGCCGCCAGCTCTCCGGCCGTCACGGGCGGTATATCCTCCTCATCGTCCGACTCCGCATTAGGTGGTCGCATTGATGGCGGCGACCACTCGGCCCCAGATGGAAATAGGGCCGAGAGCACGGAGCAACGAAGGTCTGGCTCCATATGCTGGGTCAGCGGTGGGGCAGCTGGGCGAAGCTTTTGCCTCACCCATTTATACGGCTTGCCCCACGGGTCCTGTTCCAGGGTGTTGAGGAACTCTTCCCAGGCCTCCTTCTTTGCCGCTTTAACGGCTTCGTGCATAGTGTGCCGCGCCTGCCGGTAGCCGTCGTAAATGGCCTCCTCTTCGGCCTCTTCCCTGTTCCGCCGCCTGCGGTATCTCAGGTATCGGCGTCGGGCCGCCACACAGTCCTCGCGGAGTCGTCTGAGCTCTGGGCGCCACCAATAAGTCTGGCGTCTGGGCACGACGGATCTAACTCGGGGCATAGAGGCGTCGCAAATATTGCGAGCCGCCTCATTTAGCCATTCCGCACACTCCTCGACGTCGTCCGACGGAAGAGGCGCCCACGACGCGACAATTGCCGCCTCCTCGAGAAGGTCTCGATCCAGACCTCTCAGGGACCACCTTGGGCCGCCACCGGATGGAGTTCGGCGACCAGTATCCGACGAAGGAGATAAGTCGAAACTTATATAAAGGTGGTCCGAGAGGGTCTCGACCTCTTCGAGGACCCTCCAGCCGCTCATTCGGCGAGCAATTGATGGGCTGACTAAGGTCAGATCCACAATTGACTCACCTTGCCGCCGGACGCAAGTGCTAGCGGCACCTCTGTTTGCCACGACCAGGCCCGTGGCTGTGAGCCAGTCTGCCATAACTCTGCCTCTCGCGTCCGTCGCCGGGGAGCCCCAACGCGTGGATTTGGCGTTAAAGTCTCCGGCGACGACAACGGGATTGGCTGCTCCATTCACGACGGGCGTTAGTCGGAGGAGGAAAGCCTCAAAGTCGGCGATGGGTCGATTTGGGGAAAAGTAGACCCCCACAACAGTGAGAGTCCCCAGATCCGCAGCGACAAAGCCGTGGCCCCTCGCCGTCCTCCTGGAAGATGGAGGGACAGTTTTCGGACCAAATACTACCGCCACCGTCGAGTCCGCGTCGCCCAGCCAGTCGCCCCTTGCGAGAATCCGGTATGGCTCAGCGATTATCCCGATATCGACGGACCTCTTCAGCATTTCTTGAACCCACAGATCTTGCGCCTGAGCGCTGTGGTTCAAGTTGCCCTGCAAGAACCTTTGGGGAGCCGTTATTGGGCGTCCATGGGGGCCGCTCCCGCACCAGAGGCCGCCGTAGATGATGTGGCAGCCTTGGGCGCTTGGCTCTTATTGGAGCCCTTTCCCTTCTTCGGCGGTATCTTGCAGGGTTTGCTCCCTACGACGTGGTCCGCCTTTCTACCGTTCGCCGCGCAAACCGCGCAGTGAGGTGGGCTGTCGCAATCCTTGACGGCATGGCCGGACTGGCCACACCGGAAACAGAGGTCTCCGCGATCGACTTCCGAGGGGCACTTCGCTCTGGTATGTCCCGCCTCGTGACATCTATAGCACCGCATGGTGCGCGCCGACAGGAGTGTCACGCGCACCACGGTCCAACCGACGTAGAGCTTGGCACCCGGCGCTGTCAAGTACTTTGCGGCCTCGACCGGGCACTTCACCCAGGCCGAGCCGCGTCCACTCCGATCGACCCGGATCTCTCCGACTCGGACCTCTTCAGCCGCGCAGCAACCACATCTTGCGACGGCCGCGGCGATCTCTGTCGCAGTGGCGGAGTCGTCCATGCCGGTTATGCGTAACTCGGCGCACTTCTGTGGCCTAGACACGCGGACGTCCTCCTCACCGAGTACCTTCTTTAGTTTGCCCGCGAGGGCGTCGGCCTTCTCTTTGCAGGCCGTTCCCGAGATCTCGTACATACGGGCCCCGGTCACGGCCTGTTTAAATTTCACCGCCGGGATCTCGAGGGTGGTGATGTCGACGTGCTGCTTGGCTTTGTCCATTATGGACTTGTACGTCACACCCCTCTTCTCCGCGTCCGGCAGTAGTGTCACAACTACTGCAGCTGTCTTCGGAGCACGGAGGCCACCTCTCTTTTTCCTCTTCCTCTTTTTCCGCCCATTCTTGGGCTCCTCCTTCTTTCCTTCTGCCCTTCCTTGCTTCTTTCCTCCTCTTTTGACCACTTCCGACCATTGTTCGGCCGGATTTGGTCCCTTCGCAGCCGTAGATGGGGCAGCGTCGCGCCTAGCGGCTGCCGCTTCTACGGCTGCGGCCGACTTTTTAACTCTCTTTTTCTTTTGTTTCAGAGCCGGCCCGGGATTGAGCGGAGGCGACAGAGTCGACACCGCAGGCTCCGGCTCAGGAGTCCTCTCTTTTGCCTTCGACGTTGATGGTGTTTCATCTCGGGCTTCGTCGCGTATTCTGTCCGCGGCTAGAGGAGGCCTCCGGCGTGGCTCCGGAAGGAGACGGGCCTCGAGACCCTCTATTCGCGCGTCTAGCCGAGCACTGGTCACTGAGACCGCCTCGCGCACCGCTCGCTGTAACAGCTCTTCCACATCCAGCTCCCTGGAAATGGGAGCGGGCTGTGGTTGGGCACCAGCTAGCTTGCGCTTGACGGCCTCCAGTTCCACCTTCATATCTGCGAGTTCCTTAGAGAGGCGCGCGTTCGCCGCCTCCAAGGCTTTCTTCTCGTCCGACGCCGTTCTGTCCAATATGACCGAGAAAATATCACTCAGAGACTTGGTCGCCCTTTTGAGCGCCGCAACAGAAGTCCCTTTCAGGTTCCTGGACTTCCGGGCCACATCATCAATGGTCCCAAGACTTTTCGCGATCTCGGCGCCCAAAGAGGCTGCCGTGACCTCTCTGTCCTCCAAAGCAACCACATCCGAGCCGCTGGAGTTCCCCGACGTTCGGGGAATCCGTATTTTCGGCACTCTCATTCCGGCCTCTACTATTAGTCGTTCGGCCTCTAACTCCATGGACCTCTCCAACTCGTCATTGTAGTCCTTTTGGGCTTTGGCTAAGCCGACGTATTTTCCAGTCGTGGGAGGTCTCCCTCTACCACGTTTCGAGGAGGGCCTCTGAGCCGCTCCTCTATCCTTTTCAGGACTGTCTTCCAGCTCGCTTCCGCGCCTTTTGCGCCGGTAGGTGGCCCTGGTCTTCTCCTTCTCAATGTCCGTATCCTGGTTTCGGGAGACAGTGGACTCATCACCGCTATCCTCGTTCCCACTTCCTCCTCTCCGGAAAAACTTCGAGTTCGAGCGGGTGGAGACAGGTGTACCGGCCCGTGAACCCCCACTCGCCGTTGTCAAAGCCAAATCGGACACGGGCGTCGTCACCCGAGATCCGCTTTTCAAATCCGGTATTCGCACAAGCTCCACGACCGGTGATCGGGTCGTGTGCCTGGAGTCATCGTCCGACGTTATTACCGCCGGCGCGGTTAGGGGCGCCGGTTTCGAACATTCGCGCTTCGAGCGGGTGGAGACAGGTGAACCCGCCCGCGAACCTTCACTCGCCGTCGTCATAACAGCCAAATCAGATTGCCTCTCATCGTCCAGTGATACATTGCCAAAGTCGTCGTTCGTCTCTCTCCTCCTCTCCTCCATTGCAGCGGTGGCGCCCCCCGTATACGTGGGCCAGACCCCCTCCTCTGAGGGGGTGCGGGATTCTCCAACTGAGTTGGTACCCGCCCGGGGAATATTTTTGTCGTTGCAACCTTCCATAATTCGATCTTTGAAGGGAGATTCTGCCCTAGTGCCCTTGCGACGTAAGCCACCTGCTCGCCATGCATCCCAAGGCCGGGCACCACAAACCGGGGATTAGGGACCCACGGGTCCATCCGTCCAACCTAACCTAACCTAACCTAACCTTTTTTTTTTTTTTTTTTTTTTTTTTTTTTTTTTTTGCGTCGGGAAATGCCTCTACGCATCCCGGGGGAATTGGGGACTCCCCCACGGGTATGTGGGGCTCGCTGCGGTCGTGGAGATGGTGAATTGACCGCAGCCCTACCCACTAAAACCCGACGGTACTCTTCATCTTACCACCTTACACAGTCGCGAGAACGCGCGAGCTTGACTCCGTGGCTCTGCAAGCGTGTCTGCCCGCGTGCTAATAGCAGGCTCCTCTTCGTTAGAGCGATTTAGCTCCTACCGCCGAACAGAGGCCCTACCAGGGCTTGCATAGGCAGTCCGTTCTCTGGTGTCGCGATGCGCGAAGAGTACACAGCGCATCGCGACCCTCTCGGGGACTCGTTCGCTGGGCGACGGCATCCCCATACCGTCGCCCCGAGCACCCCATCTAGGGCGGTAAGTTGTCATTATGGGTGACGCGTTGCCGCCTTGGCCGTCTCCGTCGTCGGAGGTCGAGCGCCTCCCTTTCTCTTTCCCGCTCGGCCTCCTCCTTTGCGGCGATTACTTCTTCCGAGAAGTTCTCGACCGCCTTCCACTCCAGTTCACTGCGCAGCATAGCTTGTATCATAGCTGGCAGTGATGTGTCCTGTCCAATCGTGGCCGTTAAGGCCGCGCGTTGTGTTGTCCATGAGGGACAGGCCGTTACGGTGTGCGCGGCCGTGTCCCTGTCCTCTCCACAGTGGTGGCATCGCGTCGTCTCCTCCCTCCCGGCGATCTCGCACAGGTACCGACCGAAGCAGCCGTGCCCGGTCAGCACCTGTGTGAGGCGGAATGAGAGTGCGCCGTTCTGTCGACCCAACCACTCCCTGAACACCGGACGGATGGCCAGTATCAGGTCCACGCTCACTCTTGGCTCCGAGAGCCGCTCTTTCCATTCTTCCAAGGCCCTGTCGTTGGCCTCTTCCCTCCACCGGCGCACGGCTTCCGGGAGGGGGTTGCTGCCCCCCGCGCGGACTTCTGCGCTACGCCAGTAGACGTCGGCGAGGGTTTTGGCGTCCAGGTCCCATGGGACGCTCCCGGCGAGCAGGCACGCAGCATCCCGAGAGATGGTGCGATACCCGCGCACCGCTCGCGTCGCCATTATCCGTTGTAGCTGTCCCAGGGTCTGTCTGTTCGCAGCTGCCATATCTTCGGCCCATATCGGCGCACCGTACATCACCATAGAGCGTATCACGCCCATGTACAGGCGCCGACAGGTAAGGCTCGGGCCCCCGAGGTTCGGGAGCAGCGAGGCCATGGCTCCTGCTGCTTTTGTCACTTTCTCGGATAGCCGGCGGAAGTGCTCCTTGAATGTCCACCGGCTATCGAGGACCAATCCGAGATATCGCATGGTAGACGCGATCTGGATCGAGGTCCCTCCGACTACTATTGCTAGGCCAGGCGGCGGCGCGTTTCGGGGCCCGTGGAAAATGATGGCCTCCGTCTTGTTCATCGCCACACGCAGGCCCAGCGCCTCGATCCTGCGCACCACCTGCGCTACCGCTGCCGTCGCCAGGATTGTGGCTTCGCGGTGCGTTTTGGCGCAACAGACCACCGCAGTGTCGTCCGCGTACGCGATCAGTTCGACGCCGGGTAAGTTGGCACCGCGAAGCACATGGTCAAATCCAAGGTCCCACAGTTCCGGACCGAGAGCCGAACCCTGTGGGACACCGCAGTCCACTTCCTGCTCTTCCCATCCATCTTCGGTGGGGTACTGTACGGAACGCTCAGAGAGATAATCCCCGATGGTTCGACGTAAGTACCTGGGCACCCGGTGGTACCTTAGGGCCTCCTTTATGGTTTCCCAGGGCAGGGTGTTGAATGCGTTGGTGATGTCCAACGAGACAACCAACACCACCCCGCCCCGAGAGATCTCCCGCTCCGTGATTGACCGAATCCGAGCCACCGCGTCTATTGTTGATCGACGAGACCGAAACCCGAACTGAGCATCGCTCAGATTGGGACCAACGCTCTCAAGATGACGGTTGAGGCGTGCGACGATGATCCTCTCAAACGTTTTGCAGATCTCGTCGATCAACACTATGGGACGATAGGCAGACGGCTGGTCTTCCGGTCGCCCGGCCTTTCTGAGTAGCACGAGTTTGCCCGTCTTCCAGCGACGTGGAACTCGCCCCTGTACCAAACACATGTTCAGTACGGCGAGCACACGCGCTTCCATGTGCTCCATCGCCAGCACCCATACTCGACCAGGGACTCCATCCAAGCCAGGGGCCTTATTTTGAAGGCTCATCTTATGTACCGCCACTGCCAGTTCTCCGGCTGAGATTGGAGGGATTTCCTCCTCCTCTTCGGGCTCCGCAGTTAGTGGTGCCATGGATGGCGGGGACCACTCGGCCCTAGATGGAAATAGGGCCGAAACTATGGATCTGCAGAGATCCGGCTGCAAGGACTGAGTGAGCGGTGGGGCAGCAGGGCGAAGTTTTTGCCTCACCCACTTGTAGGGTCTGCCCCACGGGTCCTGCTCCAGAGTTCTCAGGAAATCCTCCCAAGCCTCTCTCTTCGCCGTTCTGATGGCGTCGCGCAGGCGATGTCGTGCTGAGCGGTATCCATCATAGATGGCGTCTTCCTCCTCCGCATTTCGAATTCGCCGTCTGCGGTACCGTAGGTAACGGCGTCGGGCCGCCACACATTCCTCTCGAAGGCGTTTCAGGTCCGGACTCCACCAGTATGTCTGGCGTCTGGGCGGAACCGGACCAGCGCGGGGCATCGAGGCGTCGCAGATGTTGTGCGCCGCCTCGGTTAGCCACTCCACGCACTCCTCTATGTCCTCCGATGGGAGAGGCGCCCACGATGCGACAGCCGCTGCCTCCTTGAGGATATCGCGGTCCAGCTTCTTCAGGGACCACCTCGGGCCGGCACCAGGTGAAATTGTGCGGCCTCGCTCCGTCAAGTGAGAAATGACGAAGCGAATGTAGAGGTGGTCCGATAGAGTCTCAGTACGACTCAGGACCTTCCATTCTGTTACGCGCCGTGCGATGGCTGGGCTGACTAGGGTCAGGTCCACTATGGACTCTCCCTGCCGCCGGACGCAAGTGCTGGTCGCCCCACTATTCGCCAGGACCAAACCGGTGGCAGCCAGCCATTCCTCCATCAAGCGACCTCTCGCATTCGTCACCGGGGAGCCCCACAGCGAAGACTTCGCGTTGAAGTCTCCGGCGACGACTACGGGTTTAGTCGACCCCTCTACGACGGCGGTCAAGCGGAGCAAGAGCGCCTCGAACTCGACGATCGGCCTATTCGGGGAAAAGTACACCCCCACTACAGTGAGGGTCCCCAGGATGGCGACTACGAATCCACGGCCCCTTATCGAGTTCCTCGACGAAGGAGGCACGACTTTGGGACCGAAGACCAAGCCGACCGACGAGTTGACGTCTCCCAACCAGTCACTCCTTTCCAGGACGCGGTACGGCTCTGCAATAACGGCCACGTCGATCTTCCACTGTAGAAGAGCCTGAACCCAGAGATCCTGCGCCTGGGCGCAGTGATTCAGGTTGCCCTGAAGAAATCGTATGGTGGCCGTTATTGGGCTTCCATAGGGTCCGCTCCGGCACTAGAGGCCGCCGTAGGTGATATGACGACCTTTTTCGGTGCTTGGCTCTTTTCAGGGCCACTCCGTTTCTTCTTACTGGGAGGGGCAGACTTGTCGCAGAGACGACTGCCTACGATGTGGTCCGCCGGCTTCCCTCTCGCCTCGCACAGTGCACAGTGAGGAGGATTCCCACACTGCTTGGTCGAGTGGCCCGGTTGACCGCAGCGGAAACAGAGCGCACTGCGATCGACTTCCGACGTGCACGTCGCCCGGGTGTGTCCCTCTTCGTGGCACTTAAAGCACCGCATTATTCGCGCGGCGAGCAAGGTCGCCTGCACCACGGTCCAACCGACATAGACTTTTGTGCCCGGCGTCATAATTTGTTTTACGGCTTCGACCGGGCATTTGACCCAAGCCGAGCCGCGACCTCTCCTGTCAACGCGGATCTCTCCGACCCTAACGTCCTCGGCGCGACAGCCGCCGGTTCTCGCTACGGCAGTCACGATTTCTGCCGCCGTCGCCGAGTCGTCGAAACCCGTGATCCGTAACTCGGCACATTTCTGTGGCCGTGATACGTGCACCATGTCCTCTCCCACTATTTCTTTCAGCTTACCCGCCAGAGCGTCTGCCTTCTCCTTGCAGGCCTCACCTGAGACCTCGTACATACGGGCCCCGGTCACGGCCCGCTTGAATTTGACCGCTGGTATGTCCAGCGCAACCAGATCCAAGTGCTGCTTGGCCTTGTCGATGACACTCTGGTAGGTGACGCCGTTCTTCTCCGCGTCCGGGCGCAGTGTGAGCACTACAGCTGCAGTTTTCGGGGCGCGGAGCTGTTTGTCCTTCTTTTTCTTCGCCTTTCTCTTTTGCGCCTTTTTCTTTTCTTCCGCCGTCCTTGGTGCCTTGCCTTTCCCTCTCTTCACTACCTCTGTCCATGAGGTAGTGGCGGTTGGCTGTGACCCTGCTGCCGTCGTCGCTGTGTCGCGCCTCGAAGCAGCAGCCTCAGCGGCGGCGGCAGACTTTCGTCCCTTCTTCGTCCTTTTCTGTTTGGGACCCGGATTCGTCGGAGGCATCAGTGTAGAGACTGACGGCTCCGACGGAAGCGGAGTCTTTCTTTCTTTTTCAGCTTGTTGGGGCCTAGTGCCGGATGACGTGGGGGTGGCACTATCCCTCTTCTTGTCTGCGGCCAGAGGAGGTCTTAGGCGTGGCTCCGGCAAAAGTCGGGCCTCGAGACCCTCCAGCCGCGCGTCCATGCGGGCGTTCATAAGAGACACCGCCTCGCGCATCGCTCGCTGCAGTATCTCCTCCATATTCGGCTCCTGGATGATCGTGGGAGCCGTCTGTGGTTGTGCGTCAGCGAGCCTTCGCTTGACGGCCTCCAACTCCTTCTTCATCTCGTCGAGCTGTTTGGAGAGGCGGGTGTTTGCCTCCACCAGGGTTCTAGTCTCCTCCGATGCTGACCTGCTGAGGAGGGCTGAACTCGCCTCCCGTATCGAGTAGGTCGCCTTTTTCAAGGCCGCAATCGACGACCCCTTCAAGTTCCTAGACCTCTTGACCACATCAATGATGGCATCCAGACTCCGGGTTATTTGCGAGCCCAGTTTCGCCGCCGTGATCACTTCGTCCTCTGTCATCGCACAGTCTGAGTATGAAGCCTCCGAGAGCCGGAGGGACCGTGGTTCCGGTATACTCTTCATCACTTCTAGGACCTGCTTCTCCGCTTCCAACGCTATCTCCCTCTCCTCGAGTTCGAGTTTATCCCTCTTCGCCTGTGCTAGACCAACATAGTGCCCTGTGGTGGGCGGTCTGCCTCTTCCTCTTTTTGAGGTGGGCTTCCGAGCAGCCTCTTTGTCCTTTTCAGGGCTATCCTCGAGCTCGCTACCGCGCCTCTTGCGCCGGTAGGTGGCCCTGGTCTTCTCCTTCTCTGCAGTGTCCATATAATCCTGGTTTCTGGAGACGGTGGACTCATCGCCGCTGTCTTCGCTCCCACTTCCTCCTCTCCGGAAAAACTTCGAGTTCGAGCGGGTATAGACAGGTGTACCCGCCCGTGAACCCTCACTCGCCGTTGTCAAAGCCAAATCGGACACGGGCGTCGTCACCCGAGATCCGCTTTTCAAATCCGGTATTCGCACAAGCTGCACGACCGGTGATCGGGTCGTGTGCCTGGAGTCATCGTCCGTCATTTTTATTATGTCCGCTACCGGCGCGGTTAGGGGCGCCGGTTTCGAACATTCGCGCGAAGTCGCGCCACTACCTTCACTCGCCGCCTCCACCGCGGCCTCCTCCACCCTCAACGTATCTTGTGCCGGCCCCGTATACGTCCAGCAGACCCCCTCATTAGAGGAGGTGTGGGATTCTCTGGCGTCCACCGGACCACCAGAACCCACCCGGGGAGTATTTTTCAATATACGTTCCTCCATGACTGATCATTTAGGGGTGATTCTGCCCCGCGTCCTCGTTGCGTAGTCGCCCACTCGCAATGCACCCCATCGCCGGACGCTACCAGCTTAGGGTTCGGGGCCCACGGGCCCATCCGTCGCAGAAACACTCACAGATTTTCACACATAAACACACACTAATGTATAGAAGAGGTTAACCAAAAGTGAAAGATAGTGAAGAAAAGGTGGTGAAAAATAGCGAAACAAAAATAAAAAAAAAAAAAAAAAAAAAAAAAAAAAAAAAAAAAAAAAAAAAAAAAAAAAATACAAAAGAAGAGTATGCATACAAAAGAGAAGAAAGATAGGAAAGACCGGTGATCAGCCATCCTGAGTGCCTCGCCCCGTGTAAAGAGCGGGGCGGCGCACCCAGGCGCCCAGGGACACCAACGAGGAGGAACCGGTATCGCCCCCAACCTAACCTAACCTAACCTAACCTAACCTAACCTAACCTAACCTAACCTAACCTAACCTAACCTAACCTAACCTAACCTAACCTAACCTAACCTTTTTTTTTTTTTTTTTTTTTTTTTTTTTTTTTTTTTTTTTTTTTTTTGCGTCGGGAAATGCATTGACGCATCCCGGGGGAATTGGGGACTCCCCCACGGGTATGTGGGGCTCGCTGCGGTCGTGGAGATGGTATATTGACCGCAGCCCTACCCACTAAAACCCGACGGTATTCTTCGACTTCCCATGCAGGGTTGCGAGCACGCGCGAGCCTTCGTCCGCGGCCCTGCATTGCTTCGCCTGCGTCTCACGACAGGCCCGTCTTCTTTGGAGCTTTAGGCTCCTGAGGGCCGAACAGAGGCCCCTCCGGGGCTTGTGTAGGCCCATCTCTCCACGGTGTCGCGATGCGCGAAGAATACGCAGCGCATCGCGATCCACTCGGGGACTCGACTCGTTGGGCGACGGCATCCCCATGTCGCCGCCCCGAGCCCCCTGGCTAAGGCGGCAAGTTGTCATCATGGACGACTCGTCGACGCCTCAGCCGTCTTCTTCGGCGGGGGTCGAGCGCCTCCAACTCCCGCACGCGCTCGGCCTCCTCCTTCGCGGCGATAACCTCCTCGCAGAAGGTCTGCACCGCTGTCCATCCTGGTTCGCTTGCCAGCATGGCGCGAACCAACGCTGGCAGAGAAAGGTCATGTCCAATGGCGGCCGTGAGGGCCGCCCGTTGTCCTGTCCAGGCGGGACAGGCAGAGACGGTATGCTCCGCCGTGTCCCGGTCGTCGCCGCAGTGGTGACAGCGCGTGCTCTCCTCTCGGTTCGCGATCTCACACAGGTAACGGCCGAAACAGCCGTGCCCGGTCAACACCTGCGTGAGTCGGAACGAGAGCGCGCCGTACTTTCTTGCCAACCACTCTTTCAGTACTGGGCGAATAGCCTGCACCAAGTCCACGCTCGCTTGTGGCTCCAGGAGTCGCTCCTCCCAGCGCTCGACTGCCACCTCTTCAGCTTGGTCCCTCCACCGACGTACGGCGTCCGGTGAGGGGTTGCATCCCCCCGCGCGGACCGCTGCGCCACGCCAGTAAACATCGGCGAGGGTTTGAGCGTCCAAGTCCCAAGGGACGCTGCCAGCGAGGAGGCACGATGCGTCACGAGAGATAGTACGATATCCTCGGACTGCTCGCGTCGCCATCACTCGCTGCAGCCGTCCCAGGGCCAGCCTGTTCTCCGGCAGCAGACCATCCGCCCAGATCGGCGCCCCGTACATGACCATAGATCGAACTACGCCCATGTAGAGACGCCGACAAGTCAAGCTCGGGCCCCCGAGATTCGGGAGCAACGAGGCCAGGGCTCCCGCGGACTTCTTCACCTTCTCTGACAGCCGGCGGAAGTGTTCCTTAAATGACCACCGGCTGTCGAGAACCAGGCCGAGGTAAGTCATCGTGGACGCAACCTGGATCCTCGTCCCGCTCACAATCACCGCGAGGTCCGGCGGAGGCGCATTTCTAGGCCCGTGGAACACCAGGGCCTCCGACTTGTTCAGCGCCACCTTCAGTCCCAACGCCTGGATCCTTCGTACCACCTGCGCGACTGCCGCCGTCGCCAGGATTGTCGCTTCACGGTGTGTTTTGGCGCGGCACACGACCCCCGTGTCGTCTGCATACGCGACGAGCTCCACGCCTGGAAGAGTGGCGCCGCGCAGCACGTGGTCATATCCTATGTCCCACAGTTCCGGACCGAGAGCCGAACCCTGTGGGACGCCGCAGTCCACTTCCAGCTCCTCCCAGCCCTCTTCGGTTGGGTACTGCACCGAGCGCTCCGACAGATAGTTGCCAATTGTTCGGCGAAGATAGATGGGCACTCGGTGGTACCGAAGTCCCTCCTTAATAGTTTCCCAGGGCAGGGTGTTAAATGCGTTGGTTATGTCCAACGAGACTACCAGCACCACCCCACCCCGGGAGATTTCCTCCTCCGAGATTTGCTGTATCCGCGCCACCGCATCCATCGTCGACCGACGAGACCTGAACCCAAACTGAGCATCGCTCAAGTTCGGGCCGGCGCCCTCCAGATGTTGAGTGAGGCGCCTGACGATGACCCTCTCTAGGGTTTTGCAGATCTCGTCGATCAGGACGATCGGGCGGTAGGCTGACGGCTGGTCCTCCGGTCGTCCGTGCTTGCGGAGCAAAACGAGCTTCCCCGACTTCCACCGGCGTGGGATACGCCCCTGCACCAGGCACTTGGTGAAGAGCTCCAGTACATGCTCCTCCATGTGCGGCATTGCCAGCACCCAGACGCGACCGGAAACCCCATCTAATCCGGGAGCCTTGTTTTTAAGGCTCATTTTATGAACCGCGGCCGCCAGCTCTCCGGCCGTCACGGGCGGTATATCCTCCTCATCGTCCGACTCCGCATTAGGTGGTCGCATTGATGGCGGCGACCACTCGGCCCCAGATGGAAATAGGGCCGAGAGCACGGAGCGACGAAGGTCTGGCTCCATATGCTGGGTCAGCGGTGGGGCAGCTGGGCGAAGCTTTTGCCTCACCCATTTATACGGCTTGCCCCACGGGTCCTGTTCCAGGGTGTTGAGGAACTCTTCCCAGGCCTCCTTCTTTGCCGCTTTAACGGCTTCGCGCATAGTGTGCCGCGCCTGCCGGTAGCCGTCGTAAATGGCCTCCTCTTCGGCCTCTTCCCTGTTCCGCCGCCTGCGGTATCTCAGGTATCGGCGTCGGGCCGCCACACAGTCCTCGCGGAGTCGTCTGAGCTCTGGGCGCCACCAATAAGTCTGGCGTCTGGGCACGACGGATCTAACTCGGGGCATAGAGGCGTCGCAAATATTGCGAGCCGCCTCATTTAGCCATTCCGCACACTCCTCGACGTCGTCCGACGGAAGAGGCGCCCACGACGCGACAATTGCCGCCTCCTCGAGAAGGTCTCGATCCAGACCTCTCAGGGACCACCTTGGGCCGCCACCGGATGGAGTTCGGCGACCAGTATCCGACGAAGGAGATAAGTCGAAACTTATATAAAGGTGGTCCGAGAGGGTCTCGACCTCTTCGAGGACCCTCCAGCCGCTCATTCGGCGAGCAATTGATGGGCTGACTAAGGTCAGATCCACAATTGACTCACCTTGCCGCCGGACGCAAGTGCTAGCGGCACCTCTGTTTGCCACGACCAGGCCCGTGGCTGTGAGCCAGTCTGCCATAACTCTGCCTCTCGCGTCCGTCGCCGGGGAGCCCCAACGCGTGGATTTGGCGTTAAAGTCTCCGGCGACGACAACGGGATTGGCTGCTCCATTCACGACGGGCGTTAGTCGGAGGAGGAAAGCCTCAAAGTCGGCGATGGGTCGATTTGGGGAAAAGTAGACCCCCACAACAGTGAGAGTCCCCAGATCCGCAGCGACAAAGCCGTGGCCCCTCGCCGTCCTCCTGGAAGATGGAGGGACAGTTTTCGGACCAAATACTACCGCCACCGTCGAGTCCGCGTCGCCCAGCCAGTCGCCCCTTGCGAGAATCCGGTATGGCTCAGCGATTATCCCGATATCGACGGACCTCTTCAGCATTTCTTGAACCCACAGATCTTGCGCCTGAGCGCTGTGGTTCAAGTTGCCCTGCAAGAACCTTTGGGGAGCCGTTATTGGGCGTCCATGGGGGCCGCTCCCGCACCAGAGGCCGCCGTAGATGATGTGGCAGCCTTGGGCGCTTGACTCTTATTGGAGCCCTTTCCCTTCTTCGGCGGTATCTTGCAGGGTTTGCTCCCTACGACGTGGTCCGCCTTTCTACCGTTCGCCGCGCAAACCGCGCAGTGAGGTGGGCTGCCGCAATCCTTGACGGCATGGCCGGACTGGCCACACCGGAAACAGAGGTCTCCGCGATCGACTTCCGAGGGGCACTTCGCTCTGGTATGTCCCGCCTCGTGACATCTATAGCACCGCATGGTGCGCGCCGACAGGAGTGTCACGCGCACCACGGTCCAACCGACGTAGAGCTTGGCACCCGGCGCTGTCAAGTACTTTGCGGCCTCGACCGGGCACTTCACCCAGGCCGAGCCGCGTCCACTCCGATCGACCCGGATCTCTCCGACTCGGACCTCTTCAGCCGCGCAGCAACCACATCTTGCGACGGCCGCGGCGATCTCTGTCGCAGTGGCGGAGTCGTCCATGCCGGTTATGCGTAACTCGGCGCACTTCTGTGGCCTAGACACGCGGACGTCCTCCTCACCGAGTACCTTCTTTAGTTTGCCCGCGAGGGCGTCGGCCTTCTCTTTGCAGGCCGTTCCCGAGATCTCGTACATACGGGCCCCGGTCACGGCCTGTTTAAATTTCACCGCCGGGATCTCGAGGGTGGTGATGTCGACGTGCTGCTTGGCTTTGTCCATTATGGACTTGTACGTCACACCCCTCTTCTCCGCGTCCGGCAGTAGTGTCACAACTACTGCAGCTGTCTTCGGAGCACGGAGGCCACCTCTCTTTTTCCTCTTCCTCTTTTTCCGCCCATTCTTGGGCTCCTCCTTCTTTCCTTCTGCCCTTCCTTGCTTCTTTCCTCCTCTTTTGACCACTTCCGACCATTGTTCGGCCGGATTTGGTCCCTTCGCAGCCGTAGATGGGGCAGCGTCGCGCCTAGCGGCTGCCGCTTCTACGGCTGCGGCCGACTTTTTAACTCTCTTTTTCTTTTGTTTCAGAGCCGGCCCGGGATTGAGCGGAGGCGACAGAGTCGACACCGCAGGCTCCGGCTCAGGAGTCCTCTCTTTTGCCTTCGACGTTGATGGTGTTTCATCTCGGGCTTCGTCGCGTATTCTGTCCGCGGCTAGAGGAGGCCTCCGGCGTGGCTCCGGAAGGAGACGGGCCTCGAGACCCTCTATTCGCGCGTCTAGCCGGGCACTGGTCACTGAGACCGCCTCGCGCACCGCTCGCTGTAACAGCTCTTCCACATCCAGCTCCCTGGAAATGGGAGCGGGCTGTGGTTGGGCACCAGCTAGCTTGCGCTTGACGGCCTCCAGTTCCACCTTCATATCTGCGAGTTCCTTAGAGAGGCGCGCGTTCGCCGCCTCCAAGGCTTTCTTCTCGTCCGACGCCGTTCTGTCCAATATGACCGAGAAAATATCACTCAGAGACTTGGTCGCCCTTTTGAGCGCCGCAACAGAAGTCCCTTTCAGGTTCCTGGACTTCCGGGCCACATCATCAATGGTCCCAAGACTTTTCGCGATCTCGGCGCCCAAAGAGGCTGCCGTGACCTCTCTGTCCTCCAAAGCAACCACATCCGAGCCGCTGGAGTTCCCCGACGTTCGGGGAATCCGTATTTTCGGCACTCTCATTCCGGCCTCTACTATTAGTCGTTCGGCCTCTAACTCCATGGACCTCTCCAACTCGTCATTGTAGTCCTTTTGGGCTTTGGCTAAGCCGACGTATTTTCCAGTCGTGGGAGGTCTCCCTCTACCACGTTTCGAGGAGGGCCTCTGAGCCGCTCCTCTATCCTTTTCAGGACTGTCTTCCAGCTCGCTTCCGCGCCTTTTGCGCCGGTAGGTGGCCCTGGTCTTCTCCTTCTCAATGTCCGTATCCTGGTTTCGGGAGACAGTGGACTCATCACCGCTATCCTCGTTCCCACTTCCTCCTCTCCGGAAAAACTTCGAGTTCGAGCGGGTGGAGACAGGTGTACCGGCCCGTGAGCCCCCACTCGCCGTTGTCAAAGCCAAATCGGACACGGGCGTCGTCACCCGAGATCCGCTTTTCAAATCCGGTATTCGCACAAGCTCCACGACCGGTGATCGGGTCGTGTGCCTGGAGTCATCGTCCGACGTTATTACCGCCGGCGCGGTTAGGGGCGCCGGTTTCGAACATTCGCGCTTCGAGCGGGTGGAGACAGGTGAACCCGCCCGCGAACCTTCACTCGCCGTCGTCATAACAGCCAAATCAGATTGCCTCTCATCGTCCAGTGATACATTACCAAAGTCGTCGTTCGTCTCTCTCCTCCTCTCCTCCATTGCAGCGGTGGCGCCCCCCGTATACGTGGGCCAGACCCCCTCCTCTGAGGGGGTGCGGGATTCTCCAACTGAGTTGGTACCCGCCCGGGGAATATTTTTGTCGTTGCAACCTTCCATAATTCGATCTTTGAAGGGAGATTCTGCCCTAGTGCCCTTGCGACGTAAGCCACCTGCTCGCCATGCATCCCAAGGCCGGGCACCACAAACCGGGGATTAGGGACCCACGGGTCCATCCGTCGCACAAACACACACACATATACACACGGAAGCACACGCTGATGTAAAGAAGAGTTAACTAAAATAAGAAAGATAGAGTAGAGAAGGTGGTGAAAAGATAGACAAAATAATACAAAAACAAGCAAAAACAAGAGTATACTACGAAAAGATAGAAAGATAGGAAAGACCGGTGATCAGCCATCCTGAGTGCCTCGCTCCGTGTAAAGGGCGGGGCGGCGCACCCAGGCGCCCAGGGACACCAACGAGGAGGAACCGGTATCGCCCCCAACCTAACCTAACCTAACCTAACCTAACCTAACCTAACCTAACCTAACCTAACCTAACCTAACCTAACCTAACCTAACCTAACCTAACCTAACCTAACCTAACCTAACCTAACCTAACCTAACCTAACCTAACCTAACCTAACCTAACCTAACCTAACCTAACCTAACCTAACCTAACCTAACCTAACCTAACCTAACCTAACCTAACCTAACCTAACCTAACCTAACCTAACCTAACCTAACCTAACCTAACCTAACCTAACCTAACCTAACCTAACCTAACCTAACCTAACCTAACCTAACCTAACCTAACCTAACCTAACCTAACCTAACCTAACCTAACCTAACCTAACCTAACCTAACCTAACCTAACCTAACCTAACCTAACCTAACCTAACCTAACCTAACCTAACCTAACCTAACCTAACCTAACCTAACCTAACCTAACCTAACCTAACCTAACCTAACCTAACCTAACCTAACCTAACCTAACCTAACCTAACCTAACCTAACCTAACCTCTTTTTTTTTTGAACAAAACAAAAAGAGACCGTCATGTCGGCCAAACAACAAACATCCGCCGCAAAAGTCGACCAGCAAATCCATCGGCTGGTCACAAAGGAGAGCCAACACTTCAGGAGAGAGCCTCAAGAAGGTCTCGAGGAACAGCTGCCCCTACGACCGGACACATTCCGAAGCCCAGATACTCAAGCGAACGCGCTCAGCAGATTCACCAAAGCCCCAAAACCACCGCAGAGAACACCAATAAACCAACAACCAACAAAAGCACAGATAGGTCTGGTCAAGACTCCAACCCTAAGGAAAGTGGTACGACAGGAAGACCATATGATCAACGCATTCCTGGAATACATAGCCGTACTAGAGGCCAATAAGACCATCAGGATCAAGGAATGCGAAGACATCATGAAGTCGTACCAAAAAGGCAAAGATGGCCTCCTACAATTCCAACTAGAGGAGGCCCAAGCCACGGTCTATAATAACAACACGGCGACCGTCCTTAGGGGACAGGACATGACTACCCACATGGCGGCGTATAGCGCCACCTCAGGAATAGTCCTCCTGGACGAAGACCGGACCAAAAGGAGAGGAAAACCCGTCTATAACATCCCGTCTCGCGACCACATCGTCGTCACCACCAGGGGGACAGAAATATGGCTGGAGGACAGGATCCTACAAACATCCCAGATCCTGTCCGAGGTAGAGCCCCCCGACGAATGGACGATCCCAGCAATAACTTGGATAAATGGGGTCCCGGGTTGCGGGAAAACGACGTGGATAGTTCAAAACTTTAATCCTGACGAAGATGTAGTTGTAACGACAACGATAGAGGCAAAGAAAGACCTCGTGGAGAGAATCCGGGAAAAGGCAGGCCACGAAGCTACGAAGAGGGTGCGCACAATAGCATCTCTCCTAGTAAATGGACCGAAGGGACTCGAAGACCTGAAACGCAAGAGGCTGCTTGTAGATGAAGCAATCATGAGTCACTTCGGATCCATAATACTGATGGCACAAATCACCAAAGCCGAGAGCCTGCTATTAATTGGGGACGTAAACCAGCTCCCCTACATAGACCGAGATAATCTCTTCGAGCTGTACTACTATCGCCCGCATCACCTCGCAGACGTCACTGAAGATCTTCTCTGTACACATAGGTGCCCGCAAGATGTCGCCATGGCGCTCAAGCAAATACACAAGGGCATCTACTCCTCAAGCAACATCGTCAAGTCCCTGGCAATAGCACCCATGACCGGGACGGAGATCCCTAAAACCGACAACAACACCTTGTACATGACTTACACACAGCTGGAGAAGTCAACGCTGAAAAAGTCAGGTTACGGAACCGGAGAGGCCTCAAAAGTACTAACAATTCACGAGGCCCAGGGATTGTGCTACAAGAGAGTATACGTCATCAAACACCAGAAGAGGAAGCTACAGCTACATCACAGTGCATCACACGCGGTGGTTGCCCTGACGCGTCACACGGAACATCTTGTCTACTACACCGACGACACAGATGACGCGCTGGGCAAACTTATAAAGGGAGTGATGTGATGGAAACACCTGCAAAGGCCATCATGGATCACAACGCCAAGATGGCAATCAAGAACCGGGACCATACCACCATCAAAAAACTGGTCTCGGTGAAAGCCCCATGATGGCAAATGAATAGACAAAACACCGGACTGACATAAACAAACACTCAAGAAGACGACATCAGCCACCAGCAGGTGGCCAACGAGTATGCTCTCACCACCATTAGAGAGCAGATGACATCAGCCACAACCAGGTGGGTAATAAAACAAAACACAAGACTGACGACACCAGCCACCAACAGGTGGCAAAGACAAAAGATTATAAGCCTCACCCAGCGAGCAGGACCGGCATGGACCAACACCTTTAACATCCCAAAACTCCACCCAGCTTTGGTGACCCCTCAACACCCGAGCCAATGCCAAAACACCTAAAGGCAAAGGGTGGAGGCAAATCGAGAGGGAAGTGGGAAATGCCGGACCTACCCACGGGGCTCCAACAGAGGCCCAAAAGCAAACCATCAAGAAGATGACATCACCCCGGAAGATCAAAACTTCGAAGACAGCCCAGTCAAGAAGACGACTTCCGGTGAGACGACAGCAGCCATCAACCAGATGGCCAACATAATTATTAAAAACCCTCAACATCTGAGGGTACAAAAACTATAACCCCTTCAGGGTAAATTACTGTAATTTGACGCGAAAAATGAATGTTACTAAAATTAGAATCAAAAGAAAATAAATAAAACATTAAATTTAACAAGAACACGGGCCACCTAGGCCTGTGGACAAAAAAAAAAAAAAAAAAAAAAAAAAAAAAAAAAAAAAAAACCTAACCTAACCTAACCTAACCTAACCTAACCTAACCTAACCTAACCTAACCTAACCTAACCTAACCTAACCTAACCTAACCTAACCTAACCTAACCTAACCTAACCTAACCTAACCTAACCTAACCTAACCTAACCTAACCTAACCTAACCTAACCTAACCTAACCTAACCTAACCTAACCTAACCTAACCTAACCTAACCTAACCTAACCTAACCTAACCTAACCTAACCTAACCTAACCTAACCTAACCTAACCTAACCTAACCTAACCTAACCTAACCTAACCTAACCTAACCTAACCTAACCTAACCTAACCTAACCTAACCTAACCTAACCTAACCTAACCTAACCTAACCTAACCTAACCTAACCTAACCTAACCTAACCTAACCTAACCTAACCTAACCTAACCTAACCTAACCTAACCTAACCTAACCTAACCTAACCTAACCTAACCTAACCTAACCTAACCTAACCTAACCTAACCTAACCTAACCTAACCTAACCTAACCTAACCTAACCTAACCTAACCTAACCTAACCTAACCTAACCTAACCTAACCTAACCTAACCTAACCTAACCTAACCTAACCTAACCTAACCTAACCTAACCTAACCTAACCTAACCTAACCTAACCTAACCTAACCTAACCTAACCTAACCTAACCTAACCTAACCTAACCTAACCTAACCTAACCTAACCTAACCTAACCTAACCTAAC
>OY730187.1:21718651-21743651 GCA_963422495.1 Polyommatus iphigenia | reverse complement strand
ACATAACAAGTTGAGGTTTGCAGCTCATAAAACTAACGCAATGCTGCTCACCCGTAAGCTGAAACTCACAGCTCCCCAAATAAAGATGTCCGGAACCGACATCAAACTCGTGAACGAAATTAAACTTCTAGGCGTCACAATCAACCGATCCCTCACCTTCACCTCGCACGTGGCGGCAGTCTACAAGAAAGCCGCGAACATGTACAAGCAGATAGCACACTCCGCCAAGGTGACGTGGGGGTTAAACGGAGAGATTATTAGAACCATATATATCTCAGTTATTGAGCCGATCATCTTGTACGCTGCGAGCGTCTGGGCCCCAGCCGCAGACCTAAACAAGACCAAGGCGTTGCTGGACTCCATACAGAGAAGCTTTGCAATCAAGATCTGCAAAGCCTACAGGACAGCCTCATTAACATCTACACTGGCACTGTCAGGATTGCTGCCGCTAGACATCAGAATACACGAAGCGGCAGCCCTTTACAAAACCAAGAGAGGAATATCGAGTGACTACGTTCCGCCCGGAAAAACGCTACAGAAGACCTGCGACATTCTCACGCTACCCCACCCTTCCGACTTCACTATCACCACCTTCGAGAAGCTGGAAGACATGAAGCCCCCGACCATAGAAAAGCATAACATCAGAGGCCCCCAGATCTATACGGATGGTAGTAAGATCGAGGGGAAAACGGGGGCTGCAATATCATGGTGGGAGAACGGGCAAGAAGTCAACTACACCAGACTGTCGCTCGATCAAAACTGCACAGTGTTTCAGTCAGAGATGTTCGCCCTCTATAAGGCAATAGAGATGGTAAAGGAAACCGAACATAAGGAAGTTAACATCTTAAGCGACTCAAGATCTTCGCTAGAGCTGATTCGGAATCCCAAACCCAAAACTCAACTAGTGGCGGACATCAAAAGATGGCTTAAGGACATCGAAGAAGAGGGTAGAAGAGTAAGATTCTTCTGGCTCCGCGCACACGTAGGGACGTCCGGGAATGAAAGAGCGGATGAGCTCGCAAAACAAGCGGCTCTGAACACCAAAGAAATCCCGGACTATGATCAAATCCCCCTGTCCTACATAAAGAGGAAGATCCGAAAGGAATCAATACAAAAATGGCAGGACAGGTATACGAACGCGGATACCGGAGGAACCACGAAAAGATTCTTGCCCGATATACAGAAGTCGTACCGATTCGTAAGAACAACACCTCTCACACCCACCCGCATCCAGGCCATGACCGGACACGGTGCATTTGCTCACTACCTGCACCGCTTCAAACTGATCGGAAGCCCAGGATGCGAGTGCGATCCAGACATTGAAGAAACGGTATGGCACATTATCTTCGAATGTCCCCGCTTCCTGCACCAAAGGTACGATGCAGAGCAACAGATGAACACCAACCTTCAGGAAGCGGACGTACATAAATATTTGGAGGACCAGCACGCCAAAGAAGTGTTCCTGGCTTACATCGACAAGATCTTCAACATCGCGAAAAAGAGGTTCCAAGACCAACAAAGTACAGACAGCACAAACAGTATCCTTCAAAGAACAGAACCCACGGACCCCAGTGTTCCACTCCAACAAAGATCGGCAGCTCCCCATTTCAATATTCCGAGATGGTTAAGAGAGGGAGAGAGTGGAACACCTTCGATCAGAACAAGGAAAGTGGTTCTGTTTATGAACAATAGCTATGAAAGACTGGGAATAAGTTTCTGCTCCACCGTTGGCAACAAGAGAGTCGCCATTTCACCTGGGCTGGCTCTCATACTTAAAGGCAGCACAACAAGGACGACCATGAAGAGGAGGAGATATGAGGAACTGGGCGAGGAGATGATCGACGGGAAATCGTGTAGGATAGTACGCACCAAAAACAAATCCGTGCTACTATTCGACAAAACAACCGAAGAAACTCAATTTGCCAGAGCCTGCTCGTTCTTGTTGAAGTTAGCCGAAGCCAACGGCACTACCATCGGCCCAAGAACAATCAGTGTGGACACAATGAGCGTCGATTTCGATAGAGGAGAGGTGGCAGACTATCTCGGGTGCGTCAGAGCAGCCGACAAACACGAGATTGTGGTGTACGAAGGGAGATCCCAAGATCTGAGCTTCCTAGTACCCAACAAAGCACCCGAGAGAACATCAAAACTGACCACAGCGCAACTACAGCGAAGCCAAACAACAGGAGTCCAACCTACAACACCCTCAGAGGTGGAGCAGAATCTCGATCCCAACTCTAGACCAAATGTGCTGCAAAAAATCAGGAAAAAGATAAGCTCGCTGACAAATTGGAAAAAACCACCAACACCACAAAACACAGAACGTGCACCATCACTCCCAGGGCCATCTACTGAGACGCCGAAATCAAGCGCAGAAATCTGGGCTGAAAAGGAAAAGGAACTAAGGAAACTAAGGGCGGCTGAAAAACAAAAAGAGACTGTCATGTCGGCCAAACAACAAACATCCGCCGCCAAAGTCGACCAGCAAATCCATCGGCTGGTCACAAAGGAGAGCCAACACTTCAGGAGAGAGCCTCAAGAAGGTCTCGAGGAACAGCTGCCCCTACGACCGGACACATTCCGAAGCCCAGATATTCAAGCGAACGCGCTCAGCAGATTCACCAAAGCCCCAAAACCACCGCAGAGAACACCAATAAACCAACAACCAAGAAAGGCACAGATAGGTCTGGTCAAGAGTCCAACCCTAAGGAAAGTGGTACGACAGGAAGACCATATGATCAACGCATTCCTGGAATACATAGCAGTACTAGAGGCCAACAAGACCATCAGGATCAAGGAATGCGAAGACATCATGAAGTCGTACCAAAAAGGCAAAGATGGCCTCCTACAAATCCAACTAGAGGAGGCCCAAGCCACGGTCTATAATAACAACACGGCGACCGTCCTTAGGGGACAGGACATGACTACCCATATGGCGGCGTATAGCGCCACCTCAGGATTAGTCCTCCTGGACGAAGACCGGACCAAAAGGAGAGGACAACCCGTCTATAACATCCCGTCTCGCGACCCCATCGTTGTCACCACCAGGGGGACAGAAATATGGCTGGAGGACAGGATCCTCCAAACATCCCAGATCCTGTCCGAGGTAGAGCCCCCCGACGAATGGACGATCCCAGCAATAACTTGGATAAATGGAGTCCCGGGTTGCGGGAAAACGACGTGGATAGTCCAAAACTTTAATCCTGACGAAGATGTAGTTGTAACGACAACGATAGAGGCAAAGAAAGACCTCGTGGAGAGAATCCGGGAAAAGGCAGGCCACGAAGCTACGAAGAGGGTGCGCACAATAGCATCTCTCCTAGTAAATGGACCGAAGGGACTCGAAGACCTGAAACGCAAGAGGCTGCTTGTAGATGAAGCAATCATGAGTCACTTCGGATCCATAATACTGATGGCACAAATCACCAAAGCCGAGAGCCTGCTATTAATTGGGGACGTAAACCAGCTCCCCTACATAGACCGAGATAATCTCTTCGAGCTGTACTACTATCGCCCGCATCACCTCGCAGACGTCACTGAAGATCTTCTCTGTACACATAGGTGCCCGCAAGATGTCGCCATGGCGCTCAAGCAAATACACAAGGGCATCTACTCCTCAAGCAACATCGTCAAGTCCCTGGCAATAGCACCCATGACCGGGACGGAGATCCCTAAAACCGATAACAGCACCTTGTACCTGACTTACACACAGCTGGAGAAATCAACGCTGAGAAAGTCAGGCTACGGAACCGGAGAGGCCTCAAAAGTACTAACCATTCACGAGGCCCAGGGATTGTGCTACAAGAGAGTATACGTCATCAAACACCAGAAGAGGAAGTTACAGCTACATCACAGTGCATCACACGCGGTGGTCGCCCTGACGCGTCACACGGAACATCTTGTCTACTACACCGACGACACAGATGACGCGCTGGGCAAACTTATAAAGGGAGTGATGGAAACACCTACAAAGGCCATCATGGACCACAACGCCAAGATGGCAATCAAGAACCGGGACCATACCACCATCAAAAAACTGGTCTCGGTGAAAGCCCCATGATGGCAATAAAACTGATAAAAGACTGATAACACTGATAACGACGACAAATACCGGATATGACAACCGCAGCCCTGGCCCAGACGGTCGAGCGGCGAAGGCGCAGCAACACAGTGCCTCTGCCAGCTCCCGTCCTCTCCCAGGGCTGCACTTACCAAACAGTCCATCGTGGAAATACACTAGGCTATCAAGAACCGGGCCCCTTACACCTGGCCGGCAACAGCCCCACGATGGACAGAAGCAGATGACACCACGAGGCAAGATCAAGCCATCGATGACAGCCCCGTCAAGCAGATGGCATCCGATTTGATGACCTCAGCCACAATCAGTGGCCAACAAAAAAGACAACGGTGTGCCCAGACCGGCCGGTGGAATCGGAAAGCCCAGTTATAGCCAAGCGATTCCACCGACTGCCTGTCGGCGGACACAACATTGAACGGTACCTTTTGCCATCCCAGGAACTCCACCCAGCTTTGGTGACCCCTAAACACCCGAGCCAATGCCACAACATCAAAAGGCAAAGGGTGGAGCATCATAAGCCTGAGGGTAGCGGGAAATGTCGGGTCCGCCGACAATGAAATGGAAATACAGTACCAACCCCTTCAGGGAATATTATTAGATAAAAATATGTAGAATTATATACCATCTTTATACCAATTCCCCTTCAGGGAAATTATACGACAAAAATATGTAAAATTATCAACATCTTTTGATACAAATTCAGATTGTAAACCGACGCAAAAAAACGATATGATAAAAAATGAAAACAAACGAAATTGAAAAGAATAATAAACAGAGCACGGGCCATCTAGGCCTGTGGACAGAAAAAAAAAAAAAAAAAAAAAAAAAAAAAAAAAAAAAAAAAAAAAAAAAACCTAACCTAACCTAACCTAACCTAACCTAACCTAACCTAACCTAACCTAACCTAACCTAACCTAACCTAACCTAACCTAACCTAACCTAACCTAACCTAACCTAACCTAACCTAACCTAACCTAACCTAACCTAACCTAACCTAACCTAACCTAACCTAACCTAACCTAACCTAACCTAACCTAACCTAACCTAACCTAACCTAACCTAACCTAACCTAACCTAACCTAACCTAACCTAACCTAACCTAACCTAACCTAACCTAACCTAACCTAACCTAACCTAACCTAACCTAACCTAACCTAACCTAACCTAACCTAACCTAACCTAACCTAACCTAACCTAACCTAACCTAACCTAACCTAACCTAACCTAACCTAACCTAACCTAACCTAACCTAACCTAACCTAACCTAACCTAACCTAACCTAACCTAACCTAACCTAACCTAACCTAACCTAACCTAACCTAACCTAACCTAACCTAACCTAACCTAACCTAACCTAACCTAACCTAACCTAACCTAACCTAACCTAACCTAACCTAACCTAACCTAACCTAACCTAACCTAACCTAACCTAACCTAACCTAACCTAACCTAACCTAACCTAACCTAACCTAACCTAACCTAACCTAACCTAACCTAACCTAACCTAACCTAACCTAACCTAACCTAACCTAACCTAACCTAACCTAACCTAACCTAACCTAACCTAACCTAACCTAACCTAACCTAACCTAACCTAACCTAACCTAACCTAACCTAACCTAACCTAACCTAACCTAACCTAACCTAACCTAACCTAACCTAACCTAACCTAACCTAACCTAACCTAACCTAACCTAACCTAACCTAACCTAACCTAACCTAACCTAACCTAACCTAACCTAACCTAACCTAACCTAACCTAACCTAACCTAACCTAACCTAACCTAACCTAACCAAAAAAACCACCAACACCACAAAACACAGAACGTGCACCATCACTCCCAGGGCCATCTACTGAGACGCCGAAATCAAGCGCAGAAATCTGGGCTGAAAAGGAAAAGGAACTAAGGAAACTAAGGGCGGCCGAAAAACAAAAAGAGACCGTCATGTCGGCCAAACAACAAACATCCGCCGCAAAAGTCGACCAGCAAATCCATCGGCTGGTCACAAAGGAGAGCCAACACTTCAGGAGAGAGCCTCAAGAAGGTCTCGAGGAACAGCTGCCCCTACGACCGGACACATTTCGAAGCCCAGATACTCAAGCGAACGCGCTCAGCAGATTCACCAAAGCCCCAAAACCACCGCAGAGAACACCAATAAACCAACAACCAACAAAAGCACAGATAGGTCTGGTCAAGAGTCCAACCCTAAGGAAAGTGGTACGACAGGAAGACCATATGATCAACGCATTCCTGGAATACATAGCCGTACTAGAGGCCAATAAGACCATCAGGATCAAGGAATGCGAAGACATCATGAAGTCGTACCAAAAAGGCAAAGATGGCCTCCTACAATTCCAACTAGAGGAGGCCCAAGCCACGGTCTATAATAACAACACGGCGACCGTCCTTAGGGGACAGGACATGACTACCCACATGGCGGCGTATAGCGCCACCTCAGGAATAGTCCTCCTGGACGAAGACCGGACCAAAAGGAGAGGAAAACCCGTCTATAACATCCCGTCTCGCGACCACATCGTCGTCACCACCAGGGGGACAGAAATATGGCTGGAGGACAGGATCCTACAAACATCCCAGATCCTGTCCGAGGTAGAGCCCCCCGACGAATGGACGATCCCAGCAATAACTTGGATAAATGGGGTCCCGGGTTGCGGGAAAACGACGTGGATAGTTCAAAACTTTAATCCTGACGAAGATGTAGTTGTAACGACAACGATAGAGGCAAAGAAAGACCTCGTGGAGAGAATCCGGGAAAAGGCAGGCCACGAAGCTACGAAGAGGGTGCGCACAATAGCATCTCTCCTAGTAAATGGACCGAAGGGACTCGAAGACCTGAAACGCAAGAGGCTGCTTGTAGATGAAGCAATCATGAGTCACTTCGGATCCATAATACTGATGGCACAAATCACCAAAGCCGAGAGCCTGCTATTAATTGGGGACGTAAACCAGCTCCCCTACATAGACCGAGATAATCTCTTCGAGCTGTACTACTATCGCCCGCATCACCTCGCAGACGTCACTGAAGATCTTCTCTGTACACATAGGTGCCCGCAAGATGTCGCCATGGCGCTCAAGCAAATACACAAGGGCATCTACTCCTCAAGCAACATCGTCAAGTCCCTGGCAATAGCACCCATGACCGGGACGGAGATCCCTAAAACCGACAACAACACCTTGTACATGACTTACACACAGCTGGAGAAGTCAACGCTGAAAAAGTCAGGTTACGGAACCGGAGAGGCCTCAAAAGTACTAACAATTCACGAGGCCCAGGGATTGTGCTACAAGAGAGTATACGTCATCAAACACCAGAAGAGGAAGCTACAGCTACATCACAGTGCATCACACGCGGTGGTTGCCCTGACGCGTCACACGGAACATCTTGTCTACTACACCGACGACACAGATGACGCGCTGGGCAAACTTATAAAGGGAGTGATGGAAACACCTGCAAAGGCCATCATGGATCACAACGCCAAGATGGCAATCAAGAACCGGGACCATACCACCATCAAAAAACTGGTCTCGGTGAAAGCCCCATGATGGCAAATTAATAGACAAAACACCGGACTGACATAAACAAACACTCAAGAAGACGACATCAGCCACCAGCAGGTGGCCAACGAGTATGCTCTCACCACCATTAGAGAGCAGATGACATCAGCCACAACCAGGTGGGTAATAAAACAAAACACAAGACTGACGACACCAGCCACCAACAGGTGGCAAAGACAAAAGATTATAAGCCTCACCCAGCGAGCAGGACCGGCATGGACCAACACCTTTAACATCCCAAAACTCCACCCAGCTTTGGTGACCCCTCAACACCCGAGCCAATGCCAAAACACCTAAAGGCAAAGGGTGGAGGCAAATCGAGAGGGAAGTGGGAAATGCCGGACCTACCCACGGGGCTCCAACAGAGGCCCAAAAGCAAACCATCAAGAAGATGACATCACCCCGGAAGATCAAAACTTCGAAGACAGCCCAGTCAAGAAGACGACTTCCGGTGAGACGACAGCAGCCATCAACCAGATGGCCAACATAATTATTAAAAACCCTCAACATCTGAGGGTACAAAAACTATAACCCCTTCAGGGTAAATTACTGTAATTTGACGCGAAAAATGAATGTTACTAAAATTAGAATCAAAAGAAAATAAATAAAACATTAAATTTAACAAGAACACGGGCCACCTAGGCCTGTGGACAAAAAAAAAAAAAAAAAAAAAAAAAAAAAAAAAAAAAAAAAAAAAAAAACCTAACCTAACCTAACCTAACCTAACCTAACCTAACCTAACCTAACCTAACCTAACCTAACCTAACCTAACCTACCTAACCTAACCTAACCTAACCTAACCTAACCTAACCTAACCTAACCTAACCTAACCTAACCTAACCTAACCTAACCTAACCTAACCTAACCTAACCTAACCTAACCTAACCTAACCTAACCTAACCTAACCTAACCTAACCTAACCTAACCTAACCTAACCTAACCTAACCTAACCTAACCTAACCTAACCTAACCTAACCTAACCTAACCTAACCTAACCTAACCTAACCTAACCTAACCTAACCTAACCTAACCTAACCTAACCTAACCTAACCTAACCTAACCTAACCTAACCTAACCTAACCTAACCTAACCTAACCTAACCTAACCTAACCTAACCTAACCTAACCTAACCTAACCTAACCTAACCTAACCTAACCTAACCTAACCTAACCTAACCTAACCTAACCTAACCTAACCTAACCTAACCTAACCTAACCTAACCTAACCTAACCTAACCTAACCTAACCTAACCTAACCTAACCTAACCTAACCTAACCTAACCTAACCTAACCTAACCTAACCTAACCTAACCTAACCTAACCTAACCTAACCTAACCTAACCTAACCTAACCTAACCTAACCTAACCTAACCTAACCTAACCTAACCTAACCTAACCTAACCTAACCTAACCTAACCTAACCTAACCTAACCTAACCTAACCTAACCTAACCTAACCTAACCTAACCTAACCTAACCTAACCTAACCTAACCTAACCTAACCTAACCTAACCTAACCTAACCTAACCTAACCTAACCTAACCTAACCTAACCTAACCTAACCTAACCTAACCTAACCTAACCTAACCTAACCTAACCTAACCTAACCTAACCTAACCTAACCTAACCTAACCTAACCTAACCTAACCTAACCTAACCTAACCTAACCTAACCTAACCTAACCTAACCTAACCTAACCTAACCTAACCTAACCTAACCTAACCTAACCTAACCTAACCTAACCTAACCTAACCTAACCTAACCTAACCTAACCTAACCTAACCTAACCTAACCTAACCTAACCTAACCTAACCTAACCTAACCTAACCTAACCTAACCTAACCTAACCTAACCTAACCTAACCTAACCTAACCTAACCTAACCTAACCTAACCTAACCTAACCTAACCTAACCTAACCTAACCTAACCTAACCTAACCTAACCTAACCTAACCTAACCTAACCTAACCTAACCTAACCTAACCTAACCTAACCTAACCTAACCTAACCTAACCTAACCTAACCTAACCCACCAGTTCCGCTCCGACCGTGGCCCGAGCAACACGTAGAATCGCGCGCTCCGCATTTTAAAAATCAGTAACGCGGCTTTAAGTGTCAAAGTGCAGTGTGCTATACGTCATTCGACGCGTCTTGACGAGAGGAGTGTGACAGTGAAAACCGTGTGGAAATCCGACGTCACCAGCCCAAGATATTGACAAAAAACCAGAATTTCCACCGGTTTTTGACCTATCGAAGCGTGCGGCGCGCGATTTGTCGCGGCGAACCCCCCTTTTTCTCACTTCAAACGACGTGCAAGACCCCGGAGCAGCTCCTCCCAAAAAACCAGATTTTTCTGGTGGTTGGTTGAGGAGCCGCAGGCCAAAAACCGAGAGGGGACCCAGAGGTGCGTGCGCGGGGAAGTGCGGGGGAGGAAAGCGACTGCCACCAATCGAAGCGGAATTACTGGGGCTACACAGAACCGTTTTTCTTTTTTAAATCGGGTACATAGTTCCTGAGAAAAACGGTTCTGAAAAAGTGTCAAATTTTTGGACGTCAAAATCTCGCAATTTAAAGCGACGACCTAGGTCTTTTACATTTCTGTGGCCTAAAGTGATATAAATACCTACCGTTTGTGAAATTGTGCGGTGATCCGGTGAGCGGTTTAGCCAGAAAACCGGAAAAACCAAAAAATCTAGATCGCGACCTAGGCGGTCTAGATTTGCAGGCGACCAGCGGACCGACCCTAGGATCCCTCACCGGCAACCGGAGGTTCCAGACACCGAGCTAAGTGGCGTTTTTTAGACCTTAAATATCCTAAAAATAAGCAAGAATTTTAACTCTAATTTTGACTGACTTCCAGTGAATTTAGGAAGCCGAAACTTTGTGAATATATAGCTTTACTAGTGAATAATAATAATATCTTAGCCCTGTTAGTCGTAATTTAGTAATTTTAGTATTATTTAGGATTTAAGTGACCAGTGAAACTCCATAGTGAAAAAACGCGGAGGCAGTGCCACGCCCCCAACTAAGGAATTTCACTGATAGCAGCCCTAATTTTATATCCCTAGCATTAGAACACATTCAAAAACATAGTTTAGACGGCATAGTATATGTGTGTCAAATTCTATTTAAATTGGTCCAGTAGTTTAGCAATAATTAGCTTTTTACGTAATATTTCAGTGACGTCAAAAACGAAACTAGGTCAAGAGAATTAGGGCTGCGCATGACGAAGTTTTCGCCGGTCAAGTATTATTTGTGCGGTCTATTTGTTAAACTGTGTCAAAAAATTTACCCAAATTAACATACATTTATAGTAAAAATATTCTAGGATATATAAGAATTAATAATCAGGAATAGGATACAATTAGTAAATTACCAAAATTCGGTTAAATATATATTAAAAAACAGCTAAACAATACTTAAAATTAAAACCATATACATTAATTATATAAATAACGCAGAAACAATCCAAATTTAACTTTACCATTTTAAATAATACAAAATAAATAGTTTATTTTTCAAAATTCCCATCAGGTTCATTCCCGCTCATTTGTTAAGACACATCCAAGAATCGATAACCCTATTTTACAGACAAGACAAACAACTAGCATTCAGATAAGGGACTCCGCCCATAAAGCAATGGCCGCCGTCGCATAGTCCGAGGGATGACGAGGAACTTTGTTCTTTTAAAAAAGTAAATAATTTAAATACATTAATCAAATAGTAAAAATATTTTTAAAAAACTAACTTTTTAATTTGAATTTAATATTAAATAAATAAAAATAGCATTAAAATAAAATTAAAATAACTTTAAATAAAAAATACGCCAAGTTTAGTACCCAAAATCTAAGAAATTAAAATATTAAATTAATTAAAACATTAAGTATAAATTATATAATATATTCCTTATAATATAAATTAACTTTTAAATAAACATTTAACAAATAAATAATATTAAATAATAACCCTCAACACCCGGACTACATTCCGTAGATCACAACCGATAACGCAGCGATAACGCCATAAGTGCGAGCGGGACAAGTAGTGTTGACGCGCGAGTACCCGTCTCGCTCACTGCCCCGCCCACCGACGCGCTCAGGGCTGCGGATCAAAACTTTGTGCTAACCCTATTAAACAATTAAAATAATTTAAAATCTTAATAAACTAATAAAATACATAAAATAATAAAAACATCAGGCCTAAACAACTTAAAAGATAGTAAATTAATAGTAAATAATAATAATAAGCAGTAACTAGATACACAAAACTTTTTGCGGTGTAAAACCATAAAGAATAGGTAAAACAGTTAACTAGCTAAAGCAGTAATTGAATAAAACAATAGCATTAATTAAATTAAAATTAAATTATAGCATAAAATAGTTAAATATATATTGAAAATAAAACTTCAAAAAACATAATTAAACTCACATATTACAATAACATATTAAAAGATATAGAAATAGAACATTAATAAAAATATTATTTTAATTACAGTATAACGGGAAGTTAATAAAATTCAAAACTCCCATCAGGATACTCCCGCTCATTGGCTGAGACAAAAAACACATTCTAGCGTGCGACAGCCCTGATACGCCCACTTGGCGTCAAAGCGCTGTGGGTGGTCTGGTAGTCCAAGAGCCGTCGCTCGGTAGATCTTGTAAAATAAAACGGATAGTATAATTAGTGAAATACATACAAAATAACTTTAATAATAATAAAATCTAGGTAAATTATTTATTTTAAAAATATTCAAATTAAAACATATTGAAGTAAAACCAATCGACAAATAAAAACATTAAAAAAAAAAAAAGGACATTAGTATAAAATATAAGTAACCTGAGATACCACTGGATCTTGAACTATAAAGATCTAAGCTGATAAGAAACGACTGCGATTTTGCTATTTTAAAATTACAGGTACTGCAATATTGTTAAACTTGTAGGATTTAAAAAGGGCATTGCTATTTAAAAATTAGTACTCGAAGCGTATCTTGACCGGCGAAAGCCTTCGCCTAACCGTGATAATCGGTACTTAGGTAAGACCAGTTCGCTTCCCTATTGGGGCGTCTGTTAGAATAGTGACTTGTATATATAATTTATGTTGTGACGTCTGTTTTTACAGTTTTAATTTACAATTTTGATATATACATATTCACTAGTAAATTGACCGGTTGTTCCCTATTGGGACAACCGGTTAGAATAGGTTTTTAGTGTAATTAGGGTAGTGTTTTAAGCCAGATATTATTGAAAATAACTTATTATTATATTATAATTGACAAAAATTTGACCTAGGTATATTGGTTTTTATTATAGTTTTAGGTATTATTTGACTTTTATTACTGACATAATTTATTTAAATTGATATTGTATTGTAATTTTATATTCTAAAATAGTTATTGACAGTGATTACTTATTGATAATCAACTATTTAACTTAGACCAACTGCACTATTTTTGGTGTAGTTGAATTAAGGTTTTTAATTGACAGACGGACTGAGATAGAAAATATTATTAGTAGAATACCGGAGTCCCTGTGAAAAAGAAAAAGCAACAAAAATCTGCGTGATCGCGTTCTGCTTTTGAAATACAAAAGTTTACGTTAGTCATCAAATTTACATATTAAACATTTTAAAACTTTATAGAAACCTTAAACCTGGTCAAATCTATTTATTTTATTTTATTTTAATTTTTCTTTTACAATTTTACAAATATATACAATTTTAAAACTTGACGCGTTCCCCCTTACTAAATTAAAATGGCAACGGTGCGTACACCGGGTGGCCAAGCAGTGCCCCAAGCCCAAAAACCAGCAAATAGACCTTCGCTTAACAGCCCGCAACACAGCCCGGCTTCAAAAACCTTCAGTATTGATAGTAACGATGACTCGGATGATATTAGTTCTATATTAATGGACACGATAAGACTGACGAAGCACTCTACAAGCCTGCTAAACCAGACTAGGAACATGAAGGGGGAGTTAAAGTCTGGTTTAGCAGAAAACTTGAAGAGTATACAGAATAGGATAGGAAAAGCCCTCGAATCTAATAAAAAGAGAGGAAAAGTGACGAAAGAAGAAGAAAAAATGAAGAAGGACTTAGGAGTTCAGTGTGATAGGGAAGTCAAGAGTAGAAGCTGTGACTGTGAATGCAGGGCGCTTATCCAAGAAATGTACGATAAGCTTAAAGGTAACCTACAGTGCTTGGGAACCAAGCTGAGGGATGAAATAAGATCTCAGCTTGACTCCCAAACAGTTAGGGTAGAGGAAGTAGGAATGGCTAGGGCTAACTTAATAATTGAGAAAACAAAAAACAACTTAAAAGGTGCTATGGAGGAGTGGGAGGCCAGGGCCCCGGCCGAGCCGCGAACCGCTACGTATGCGGAGGTGGCGCGCTGCGGGAGTCAATCCCCGCAGCCCGCCGCCCCCGCACCGGCAGCCGGTAAGCGACAGCCAAAGCCCAAGACCCTCCACTCCCTTGTAGTTACCGACAAGGAGAATTTCATGTCGACGACCGACATTGTTTCGGAAGTAGGGAAGATAATAGAGCCCACCAAGGAAGGTATTAAAATAGATAGGATAAGAAGAGCGAAGGGTCGTAAAGTTATAATAGGTTTTAGCGATAAAAAAGAAAGAGACAGAATAAAGTAGTGAGAGCAATTTCAACGTAGAGACTATAGCTAATAAAAACCCGCAGGTGGTGCTGTATGGGGTGCTTAAGTCGACAACGGATGATGAGATATTTTATGCCATCAGAAACCAAAATAAGCACCTCCAACCACTGCCACCTCCGGGAGTTATGTATAACCTAGAAGTAAAGTATAGGCGAAGGGGAAGAGACCAAGAGACTGACCATGTAGTGTGTACGTTGTCCCCTCAGCTGTGGCAAACATTTACAGCAGCCGGATATGTTTATATAGGTATGCAGCGAGTGCGTGTCGCCGACCAGTCCCCCCTCATACAGTGCTCGCGCTGTTTAGGGTACGGACATGGGAGGCGACATTGCAATAGCGAATCCGAATCCGAGAAGTGTAGCCACTGCGGAGGGGACCATCGTAAGTTTGAGTGCGATAAATTGGAGGAAAAACCGCACTGTATTAACTGTGAAAAGGATGGCTGTAAAGCCACCAAGCACGATGCGTTCAGCGCGAAGTGTCCGGTGCGAATGAGGTGGGATGCAATAGCACGGGCAACAGTTGCGTACGATCCAGATGACCAATAGCATTGACAATCAACGACAAAATAATTTAAAATAAGTATGTATCATAAATAAGTATAGAATATATATATTATGTCAGGAATGCAACTTGGAAACCCCTTAAACTGAGTTTAAGGGATCCAAAAACGCAGTGTATAATTTATTATATTGTAATAATGATATATATAACTATGTATGAAAAATGAAAAAAAAAAAAAAAAAAAAAAAAAAAAAAAACTTGTCATATATATGGTTATACTAAAAAATAACAGAGCATATATGGACTAAGTATAAAAATATAATTAAAAATAGAAATCATTATAATGTATATAAACAGCGAGACACTAAATATGTATTGTAGTATTTTATTATAAAATAGAGAAACAGGAAAACGAAATTTTAATATACCACTATAGAATATAAGATATTATGTATAACATGTTATAAATGTAAATGGATTGTCACTGCTGTTGGCCAAATGCAGCAACTTGATGCATCCCACTCACTTGCAAGGAACTATTTATTGAATAAATATTTTAAGCAAAATAATTCGCAACGAATACCCCGCGCTGAGCGTAGTGTATTGGTAACATAAATGTACATAACATATTAGAAAGATAAATTGTAAAATGGAAGAAAAGTACAGTAACGAAAGGTAAAAATAATTGTAAAACAAAATAAAAATTGAAACAAAATGTGTAGAAATAGTAAATAAAATTAAGAATGCTAATAAAAATAAATAAGAAAAATGTGAAATATACTAAAAATAGAAATACGTAAAAGACATGTGATACTTACAAGAGAAGCAAAAATGTAAAAAAGTAAGCAGTCAGGAAAGTACAACCGTATAATAATTATAAATTGTAAATACTATAGTATATACCCTTGTATAAAACATAAACAAGTACCCAGATACAACGAAACATGTAAAAAATTGGCTCTTCCCTTTGGAAGGGGGAACAAGTGGTCCCGTAGTAGGGGCCGTATATAAAAAAAAAAAAAAAAAAAAAAAAAAAAACCTAACCTAACCTAACCTAACCTAACCTAACCTAACCTAACCTAACCTAACCTAACCTAACCTAACCTAACCTAACCTAACCTAACCTAACCTAACCTAACCTAACCTAACCTAACCTAACCTAACCTAACCTAACCTAACCTAACCTAACCTAACCTAACCTAACCTAACCTAACCTAACCTAACCTAACCTAACCTAACCTAACCTAACCTAACCTAACCTAACCTAACCTAACCTAACCTAACCTAACCTAACCTAACCTAACCTAACCTAACCTAACCTAACCTAACCTAACCTAACCTAACCTAACCTAACCTAACCTAACCTAACCTAACCTAACCTAACCTAACCTAACCTAACCTAACCTAACCTAACCTAACCTAACCTAACCTAACCTAACCTAACCTAACCTAACCTAACCTAACCTAACCTAACCTAACCTAACCTAACCTAACCTAACCTAACCTAACCTAACCTAACCTAACCTAACCTAACCTAACCTAACCTAACCTAACCTAACCTAACCTAACCTAACCTAACCTAACCTAACCTAACCTAACCTAACCTAACCTAACCTAACCTAACCTAACCTAACCTAACCTAACCTAACCTAACCTAACCTAACCTAACCTAACCTAACCTAACCTAACCTAACCTAACCTAACCTAACCTAACCTAACCTAACCTAACCTAACCTAACCTAACCTAACCTAACCTAACCTAACCTAACCTAACCTAACCTAACCTAACCTAACCTAACCTAACCTAACCTAACCTAACCTAACCTAACCTAACCTAACCTAACCTAACCTAACCTAACCTAACCTAACCTAACCTAACCTAACCTAACCTAACCTAACCTAACCTAACCTAACCTAACCTAACCTAACCTAACCTAACCTAACCTAACCTAACCTAACCTAACCTAACCTAACCTAACCTAACCTAACCTAACCTAACCTAACCTAACCTAACCTAACCTAACCTAACCTAACCTAACCTAACCTAACCTAACCTAACCTAACCTAACCTAACCTAACCTAACCTAACCTAACCTAACCTAACCTAACCTAACCTAACCTAACCTAACCTAACCTAACCTAACCTAACCTAACCTAACCTAACCTAACCTAACCTAACCTAACCTAACCTAACCTAACCTAACCTAACCTAACCTAACCTAACCTAACCTAACCTAACCTAACCTAACCTAACCTAACCTAACCTAACCTAACCTAACCTAACCTAACCTAACCTAACCTAACCTAACCTAACCTAACCTAACCTAACCTAACCTAACCTAACCTAACCTAACCTAACCTAACCTAACCTAACCTAACCTAACCTAACCTAACCTAACCTAACCTAACCTAACCTAACCTAACCTAACCTAACCTAACCTAACCTAACCTAACCTAACCTAACCTAACCTAACCTAACCAAGCCACTTCCGCACGTCCTGAATTTCCTTCAGATTGGCCGCCGCCTGTTCTCTCAATTGAATTATCTCCTGGGTTAGGATGGAGATTTCTTTATTGTGAGCTCTCTCAATGCTCACTAACTCCCGTGCATGGCGACTTCTTTCCTTCTCCAGGTTTAGCTTATGTCTCGACCTGGAGTCGGACAGGGAAAGGACGGTCTCGTACAGCGATTGTAGGGAATCCAAGGCTGTTAGTTTGCTTTCCCTTTTCATATACCTAACCTAGAAGAGTAAGATTCTTCTGGCTCCGCGCACACGTAGGGACGTCCGGGAATGAAAGAGCGGATGAGCTCGCAAAACAAGCGGCTCTGAACACCAAAGAAATCCCGGACTATGATCAAATCCCCCTGTCCTACATAAAGAGGAAGATCCGAAAGGAATCAATACAAAAATGGCAGGACAGGTATACGAACGCGGATACCGGAGGAACCACGAAAATATTCTTGCCCGATATACAGAAGTCGTACCGATTCGTAAGAACAACACCTCTCACACCCACCCGCATCCAGGCCATGACCGGACACGGTGCATTTGCTCACTACCTGCACCGCTTCAAACTGATCGGAAGCCCAGGATGCGAGTGCGATCCAGACATTGAAGAAACGGTATGGCACATTATCTTCGAATGTCCCCGCTTCCTGCACCAAAGGTACGATGCAGAGCAACAGATGAACACCAACCTTCAGGAAGCGGACGTACATAAATACTTGGAGGACCAGCACGCCAAAGAAGTGTTCCTGGCTTACATCGACAAGATCTTCAACATCGCGAAAAAAAGGTTCCAAGACCAACAAAGTACAGACAGCACAAACAGTATCCTTCAAAGAACAGAACCCACGGACCCCAGTGTTCCACTCCAACAAAGATCGGCAGCTCCCCATTTCAATATTCCGAGATGGTTAAGAGAGGGAGAGAGTGGAACACCTTCGATCAGAACAAGGAAAGTGGTTCTGTTTATGAACAATAGCTATGAAAGACTGGGAATAAGTTTCTGCTCCACCGTTGGCAACAAGAGAGTCGCCATTTCACCTGGGCTGGCTCTCATACTTAAAGGCAGCACAACAAGGACGACCATGAAGAGGAGGAGATATGAGGAACTGGGCGAGGAGATGATCGACGGGAAATCGTGTAGGATAGTACGCACCAAAAACAAATCCGTGCTACTATTCGACAAAACAACCGAAGAAACTCAATTTGCCAGAGCCTGCTCGTTCTTGTTGAAGTTAGCCGAAGCCAACGGCACTACCATCGGCCCAAGAACAATCAGTGTGGACACAATGAGCGTCGACTTCGATAGAGGAGAGGTGGCAGACTATCTCGGGTGCGTCAGAGCAGCCGACAAACACGAGATTGTGGTGTACGAAGGGAGATCCCAAGATCTGAGCTTCCTAGTACCCAACAAAGCACCCGAGAGAACATCAAGATTGACCACAGCGCAACTACAGCGAAGCCCAACAACAGGAGTCCAACCTACAACACCCTCAGAGGTGGAGCAGAATCTCGATCCCAACTCTAGACCAAATGTGCTGCAAAAAATCAGGAAAAAGATAAGCTCGCTGACAAATTGGAAAAAACCACCAACACCACAAAACACAGAACGTGCACCATCACTCCCAGGGCCATCTACTGAGACGCCGAAATCAAGCGCAGAAATCTGGGCTGAAAAGGAAAAGGAACTAAGGAAACTAAGGGCGGCTGAAAAACAAAAAGAGACCGTCATGTCGGCCAAACAACAAACATCCGCCGCAAAAGTCGACCAGCAAATCCATCGGCTGGTCACAAAGGAGAGCCAACACTTCAGGAGAGAGCCTCAAGAAGGTCTCCCTCAAGAAGGTCTCGAGGAACAGCTGCCCCTACGACCGGACACATTCCGAAGCCCAGATACTCAAGCGAACGCGCTCAGCAGATTCACCAAAGCCCCAAAACCACCGCAGAGAACACCAATAAACCAACAACCAACAAAAGCACAGATAGGTCTGGTCAAGAGTCCAACCCTAAGGAAAGTGGTACGACAGGAAGACCATATGATCAACGCATTCCTGGAATACATAGCCGTACTAGAGGCCAATAAGACCATCAGGATCAAGGAATGCGAAGACATCATGAAGTCGTACCAAAAAGGCAAAGATGGCCTCCTACAATTCCAACTAGAGGAGGCCCAAGCCACGGTCTATAATAACAACACGGCGACCGTCCTTAGGGGACAGGACATGACTACCCACATGGCGGCGTATAGCGCCACCTCAGGAATAGTCCTCCTGGACGAAGACCGGACCAAAAGGAGAGGAAAACCCGTCTATAACATCCCGTCTCGTGACCACATCGTCGTCACCACCAGGGGGACAGAAATATGGCTGGAGGACAGGATCCTACAAACATCCCAGATCCTGTCCGAGGTAGAGCCCCCCGACGAATGGACGATCCCAGCAATAACTTGGATAAATGGGGTCCCGGGTTGCGGGAAAACGACGTGGATAGTCCAAAACTTTAATCCTGACGAAGATGTACTTGTAACGACAACGATAGAGGCAAAGAAAGACCTCGTGGAGAGAATCCGGGAAAAGGCAGGCCACGAAGCTACGAAGAGGGTGCGCACAATAGCATCTCTCCTAGTAAATGGACCGAAGGGACTCGAAGACCTGAAACGCAAGAGGCTGCTTGTAGATGAAGCAATCATGAGTCACTTCGGATCCATAATACTGATGGCACAAATCACCAAAGCCGAGAGCCTGCTATTAATTGGGGACGTAAACCAGCTCCCCTACATAGACCGAGATAATCTCTTCGAGCTGTACTACTATCGCCCGCATCACCTCGCAGACGTCACTGAAGATCTTCTCTGTACACATAGGTGCCCGCAAGATGTCGCCATGGCGCTCAAGCAAATACACAAGGGCATCTACTCCTCAAGCAACATCGTCAAGTCCCTGGCAATAGCACCCATGACCGGGACGGAGATCCCTAAAACCGACAACAACACCTTGTACATGACTTACACACAGCTGGAGAAGTCAACGCTGAAAAAGTCAGGTTACGGAACCGGAGAGGCCTCAAAAGTACTAACAATTCACGAGGCCCAGGGATTGTGCTACAAGAGAGTATACGTCATCAAACACCAGAAGAAGAAGCTACAGCTACATCACAGTGCATCACACGCGGTGGTTGCCCTGACGCGTCACACGGAACATCTTGTCTACTACACCGACGACACAGATGACGCGCTGGGCAAACTTATAAAGGGAGTGATGGAAACACCTGCAAAGGCCATCATGGATCACAACGCCAAGATGGCAATCAAGAACCGGGACCATACCACCATCAAAAAACTGGTCTCGGTGAAAGCCCCATGATGGCAAATTAATAGACAAAACACCGGACTGACATAAACAAACACTCAAGAAGACGACATCAGCCACCAGCAGGTGGCCAACGAGTATGCTCTCACCACCATTAGAGAGCAGATGACATCAGCCACAACCAGGTGGGTAATAAAACAAAACACAAGACTGACGACACCAGCCACCAACAGGTGGCAAAGACAAAAGATTATAAGCCTCACCCAGCGAGCAGGACCGGCATGGACCAACACCTTTAACATCCCAAAACTCCACCCAGCTTTGGTGACCCCTCAACACCCGAGCCAATGCCAAAACACCTAAAGGCAAAGGGTGGAGGCAAATCGAGAGGGAAGTGGGAAATGCCGGACCTACCCACGGGGCTCCAACAGAGGCCCAAAAGCAAACCATCAAGAAGATGACATCACCCCGGAAGATCAAAACTTCGAAGACAGCCCAGTCAAGAAGACGACTTCCGGTGAGACGACAGCAGCCATCAACCAGATGGCCAACATAATTATTAAAAACCCTCAACATCTGAGGGTACAAAAACTATAACCCCTTCAGGGTAAATTACTGTAATTTGACGCGAAAAATGAATGTTACTAAAATTAGAATCAAAAGAAAATAAATAAAACATTAAATTTAACAAGAACACGGGCCACCTAGGCCTGTGGACAAAAAAAAAAAAAAAAAAAAAAAAAAAAAAAAAAAAAAAAAAAAAAAAAAAAAAAAAAAAAACTAACCTAACCTAACCTAACCTAACCTAACCTAACCTAACCTAACCTAACCTAACCTAACCTAACCTAACCTAACCTAACCTAACATAACCTAACCTAACCTAACCTAACCTAACCTAACCTAACATAACCTAACCTAACCTAACCTAACCTAACCTAACCTAACCTAACCTAACCTAACCTAACCTAACCTAACCTAACCTAACCTAACCTAACCTAACCTAACCTAACCTAACCTAACCTAACCTAACCTAACCTAACCTAACCTAACCTAACCTAACCTAACCTAACCTAACCTAACCTAACCTAACCTAACCTAACCTAACCTAACCTAACCTAACCTAACCTAACCTAACCTAACCTAACCTAACCTAACCTAACCTAACCTAACCTAACCTAACCTAACCTAACCTAACCTAACCTAACCTAACCTAACCTAACCTAACCTAACCTAACCTAACCTAACCTAACCTAACCTAACCTAACCTAACCTAACCTAACCTAACCTAACCTAACCTAACCTAACCTAACCTAACCTAACCAGTTCGGCTTCATCCCGCAAAGAAACACAGAGGATGCGCTATTCAGCCTAGTAGATCACATCAAGGAGGAGGTACAGAACAAGAAGATCGTCCTCCTAATCTCACTTGACATAGAAGGCGCATTCGACAATGCGTGGTGGCCGGCACTGAAGCACCAGCTGATAAGAAAAGGATGCCCCTCCAATATATACAAGATGATCTGCTCATACCTCGAAGACCGTGGTATCGAGGTCAACTACGCCGGCAAGAAGAGCGCAAAAGGGACAAGTAAAGGATGTGTCCAAGGATCAACAGGTGGACCAACCTTCTGGAATATCTTATTGAACCCGCTACTCGATCAACTATCCAGATGTCAAGTAAACTTCAAAGCTTTTGCCGACGACATAACACTAATCTTCTCCGAAGAGACTGCTGACGCCATAGAGGAAAAAGCGAACCGCGTGCTCCGGATCGTCGAAAGGTGGGGAGCACATAACAAGTTGAGGTTTGCAGCTCATAAAACCAATGCAATGCTGCTCACCCGTAAACTGAAACTTACAGCTCCCCAAATAAAGATGTCCGGAACCGACATCAAACTCGTGGACGAAATTAAACTTCTAGGCGTCACAATCAACCGATCCCTCACCTTCACCTCGCACGTGGCGGCAGTCTGCAAGAAAGCCGCGAACATATACAAGCAGATAGCACACTCCGCCAAGGTGACGTGGGGGTTAAACGGAGAGATTATTAGAACCATATATATCTCAGTTATTGAGCCGATCATCTTGTACGCTGCGAGCGTCTGGGCCCCAGCCGCAGACCTAAACAAGACCAAGGCGTTGCTGGACTCCATACAGAGAAGCTTTGCAATCAAGATCTGCAAAGCCTACAGGACAGCCTCATTAACATCTACACTGGCACTGTCAGGATTGCTGCCGCTAGACATCAGAATACACGAAGCGGCAGCCCTTTACAAAACCAAGAGAGGAATATCGAGTGACTACGTTCCGCCCGGAAAAACGCTACAGAAGACCTGCGACATTCTCACGCTACCCCACCCTTCCGACTTCACTATCACCACCTTCGAGAAGCTGGAAGACATGAAGCCCCCGACCATAGAAAAGCATAACATCAGAGGCCCCCAGATCTACACGGATGGTAGTAAGATCGAGGGGAAAACAGGGGCTGCAATATCATGGTGGGAGAACGGGCAAGAAGTCAACTACACCAGACTGTCGCTCGATCAAAACTGCACAGTGTTTCAGTCAGAGATGTTCGCCCTCTATAAGGCAATAGAGATGGTAAAGGAAACCGAACATAAGGAAGTTAACATCTTAAGCGACTCAAGATCTTCGCTAGAGCTGATTCGGAATCCCAAACCCAAAACTCAACTAGTGGCGGACATCAAAAGATGGCTTAAGGACATCGAAGAAGAGGGTAGAAGAGTAAGATTCTTCTGGCTCCGCGCACACGTAGGGACGTCCGGGAATGAAAGAGCGGATGAGCTCGCAAAACAAGCGGCTCTGAACACCAAAGAAATCCCGGACTATGATCAAATCCCCCTGTCCTACATAAAGAGGAAGATCCGAAAGGAATCAATACAAAAATGGCAGGACAGGTATACGAACGCGGATACCGGAGGAACCACGAAAAGATTCTTGCCCGATATACAGAAGTCGTACCGATTCGTAAGAACAACACCTCTCACACCCACCCGCATCCAGGCCATGACCGGACACGGTGCATTTGCTCACTACCTGCACCGCTTCAAACTGATCGGAAGCCCAGGATGCGAGTGCGATCCAGACATTGAAGAAACGGTATGGCACATTATCTTCGAATGTCCCCGCTTCCTGCACCAAAGGTACGATGCAGAGCAACAGATGAACACCAACCTTCAGGAAGCGGACGTACATAAATACTTGGAGGACCAGCACGCCAAAGAAGTGTTCCTGGCTTACATCGACAAGATCTTCAACATCGCGAAAAAGAGGTTCCAAGACCAACAAAGTACAGACAGCACAAACAATATCCTTCAAAGAACAGAACCCACAGACCCCAGTGTTCCACTCCAACAAGGATCGGCAGCTCCCCATTTCAATATTCCGAGATGGTTAAGAGAGGGAGAGAGTGGAACACCTTCGATCAGAACAAGGAAAGTGGTTCTGTTTATGAACAATAGCTATGAAAGACTGGGAATAAGTTTCTGCTCCACCGTTGGCAACAAGAGAGTCGCCATTTCACCTGGGCTGGCTCTCATACTTAAAGGCAATACAACAAGGACGACCATGAAGAGGAGGAGATATGAGGAACTGGGCGAGGAGATGATCGACGGGAAATCGTGTAGGATAGTACGCACCAAAAACAAATCCGTGCTACTATTCGACAAAACAACCGAAGAAACTCAATTTGCCAGAGCCTGCTCGTTCTTGTTGAAGTTAGCCGAAGCCAACGGCACTACCATCGGCCCAAGAACAATCAGTGTGGACACAATGAGCGTCGACTTCGATAGAGGAGAGGTGGCAGACTATCTCGGGTGCGTCAGAGCAGCCGACAAACACGAGATTGTGGTGTACGAAGGGAGATCCCAAGATCTGAGCTTCCTAGTACCCAACAAAGCACCCGAGAGAACATCAAGATTGACCACAGCGCAACTACAGCGAAGCCCAACAACAGGAGTCCAACCTACAACACCCTCAGAGGTGGAGCAGAATCTCGATCCCAACTCTAGACCAAATGTGCTGCAAAAAATCAGGAAAAAGATAAGCTCGCTGACAAATTGGAAAAAACCACCAACACCACAAAACACAGAACGTGCACCATCACTCCCAGGGCCATCTACTGAGACGCCGAAATCAAGCGCAGAAATCTGGGCTGAAAAGGAAAAGGAACTAAGGAAACTAAGGGCGGCTGAAAAACAAAAAGAGACCGTCATGTCGGCCAAACAACAAACATCCGCCGCAAAAGTCGACCAGCAAATCCATCGGCTGGTCACAAAGGAGAGCCAACACTTCAGGAGAGAGCCTCAAGAAGGTCTCGAGGAACAGCTGCCCCTACGACCGGA
>OY730187.1:21691151-21713651 GCA_963422495.1 Polyommatus iphigenia | reverse complement strand
ACGCGGATACCGGAGGAACCACGAAAATATTCTTGCCCGATATACAGAAGTCGTACCGATTCGTAAGAACAACACCTCTCACACCCACCCGCATCCAGGCCATGACCGGACACGGTGCATTTGCTCACTACCTGCACCGCTTCAAACTGATCGGAAGCCCAGGATGCGAGTGCGATCCAGACATTGAAGAAACGGTATGGCACATTATCTTCGAATGTCCCCGCTTCCTGCACCAAAGGTACGATGCAGAGCAACAGATGAACACCAACCTTCAGGAAGCGGACGTACATAAATACTTGGAGGACCAGCACGCCAAAGAAGTGTTCCTGGCTTACATCGACAAGATCTTCAACATCGCGAAAAAAAGGTTCCAAGACCAACAAAGTACAGACAGCACAAACAGTATCCTTCAAAGAACAGAACCCACGGACCCCAGTGTTCCACTCCAACAAAGATCGGCAGCTCCCCATTTCAATATTCCGAGATGGTTAAGAGAGGGAGAGAGTGGAACACCTTCGATCAGAACAAGGAAAGTGGTTCTGTTTATGAACAATAGCTATGAAAGACTGGGAATAAGTTTCTGCTCCACCGTTGGCAACAAGAGAGTCGCCATTTCACCTGGGCTGGCTCTCATACTTAAAGGCAGCACAACAAGGACGACCATGAAGAGGAGGAGATATGAGGAACTGGGCGAGGAGATGATCGACGGGAAATCGTGTAGGATAGTACGCACCAAAAACAAATCCGTGCTACTATTCGACAAAACAACCGAAGAAACTCAATTTGCCAGAGCCTGCTCGTTCTTGTTGAAGTTAGCCGAAGCCAACGGCACTACCATCGGCCCAAGAACAATCAGTGTGGACACAATGAGCGTCGACTTCGATAGAGGAGAGGTGGCAGACTATCTCGGGTGCGTCAGAGCAGCCGACAAACACGAGATTGTGGTGTACGAAGGGAGATCCCAAGATCTGAGCTTCCTAGTACCCAACAAAGCACCCGAGAGAACATCAAGATTGACCACAGCGCAACTACAGCGAAGCCCAACAACAGGAGTCCAACCTACAACACCCTCAGAGGTGGAGCAGAATCTCGATCCCAACTCTAGACCAAATGTGCTGCAAAAAATCAGGAAAAAGATAAGCTCGCTGACAAATTGGAAAAAACCACCAACACCACAAAACACAGAACGTGCACCATCACTCCCAGGGCCATCTACTGAGACGCCGAAATCAAGCGCAGAAATCTGGGCTGAAAAGGAAAAGGAACTAAGGAAACTAAGGGCGGCTGAAAAACAAAAAGAGACCGTCATGTCGGCCAAACAACAAACATCCGCCGCAAAAGTCGACCAGCAAATCCATCGGCTGGTCACAAAGGAGAGCCAACACTTCAGGAGAGAGCCTCAAGAAGGTCTCGAGGAACAGCTGCCCCTACGACCGGACACATTCCGAAGCCCAGATACTCAAGCGAACGCGCTCAGCAGATTCACCAAAGCCCCAAAACCACCGCAGAGAACACCAATAAACCAACAACCAACAAAAGCACAGATAGGTCTGGTCAAGAGTCCAACCCTAAGGAAAGTGGTACGACAGGAAGACCATATGATCAACGCATTCCTGGAATACATAGCCGTACTAGAGGCCAATAAGACCATCAGGATCAAGGAATGCGAAGACATCATGAAGTCGTACCAAAAAGGCAAAGATGGCCTCCTACAATTCCAACTAGAGGAGGCCCAAGCCACGGTCTATAATAACAACACGGCGACCGTCCTTAGGGGACAGGACATGACTACCCACATGGCGGCGTATAGCGCCACCTCAGGAATAGTCCTCCTGGACGAAGACCGGACCAAAAGGAGAGGAAAACCCGTCTATAACATCCCGTCTCGTGACCACATCGTCGTCACCACCAGGGGGACAGAAATATGGCTGGAGGACAGGATCCTACAAACATCCCAGATCCTGTCCGAGGTAGAGCCCCCCGACGAATGGACGATCCCAGCAATAACTTGGATAAATGGGGTCCCGGGTTGCGGGAAAACGACGTGGATAGTCCAAAACTTTAATCCTGACGAAGATGTACTTGTAACGACAACGATAGAGGCAAAGAAAGACCTCGTGGAGAGAATCCGGGAAAAGGCAGGCCACGAAGCTACGAAGAGGGTGCGCACAATAGCATCTCTCCTAGTAAATGGACCGAAGGGACTCGAAGACCTGAAACGCAAGAGGCTGCTTGTAGATGAAGCAATCATGAGTCACTTCGGATCCATAATACTGATGGCACAAATCACCAAAGCCGAGAGCCTGCTATTAATTGGGGACGTAAACCAGCTCCCCTACATAGACCGAGATAATCTCTTCGAGCTGTACTACTATCGCCCGCATCACCTCGCAGACGTCACTGAAGATCTTCTCTGTACACATAGGTGCCCGCAAGATGTCGCCATGGCGCTCAAGCAAATACACAAGGGCATCTACTCCTCAAGCAACATCGTCAAGTCCCTGGCAATAGCACCCATGACCGGGACGGAGATCCCTAAAACCGACAACAACACCTTGTACATGACTTACACACAGCTGGAGAAGTCAACGCTGAAAAAGTCAGGTTACGGAACCGGAGAGGCCTCAAAAGTACTAACAATTCACGAGGCCCAGGGATTGTGCTACAAGAGAGTATACGTCATCAAACACCAGAAGAAGAAGCTACAGCTACATCACAGTGCATCACACGCGGTGGTTGCCCTGACGCGTCACACGGAACATCTTGTCTACTACACCGACGACACAGATGACGCGCTGGGCAAACTTATAAAGGGAGTGATGGAAACACCTGCAAAGGCCATCATGGATCACAACGCCAAGATGGCAATCAAGAACCGGGACCATACCACCATCAAAAAACTGGTCTCGGTGAAAGCCCCATGATGGCAAATTAATAGACAAAACACCGGACTGACATAAACAAACACTCAAGAAGACGACATCAGCCACCAGCAGGTGGCCAACGAGTATGCTCTCACCACCATTAGAGAGCAGATGACATCAGCCACAACCAGGTGGGTAATAAAACAAAACACAAGACTGACGACACCAGCCGCCAACAGGTGGCAAAGACAAAAGATTATAAGCCTCACCCAGCGAGCAGGACCGGCATGGACCAACACCTTTAACATCCCACAACTCCACCCAGCTTTGGTGACCCCTCAACACCCGAGCCAATGCCAAAACACCTAAAGGCAAAGGGTGGAGGCAAATCGAGAGGGAAGTGGGAAATGCCGGACCTACCCACGGGGCTCCAACAGAGGCCCAAAAGCAAACCATCAAGAAGATGACATCACCCCGGAAGATCAAAACTTCGAAGACAGCCCAGTCAAGAAGACGACTTCCGGTGAGACGACAGCAGCCATCAACCAGATGGCCAACATAATTATTAAAAACCCTCAACATCTGAGGGTACAAAAACTATAACCCCTTCAGGGTAAATTACTGTAATTTGACGCGAAAAATGAATGTTACTAAAATTAGAATCAAAAGAAAATAAATAAAACATTAAATTTAACAAGAACACGGGCCACCTAGGCCTGTGGACAAAAAAAAAAAAAAAAAAAAAAAAAAAAAAAAAAAAAAAAAAAAAAAACCTAACCTAACCTAACCTAACCTAACCTAACCTAACCTAACCTAACCTAACCTAACCTAACCTAACCTAACCTAACCTAACATAACCTAACCTAACCTAACCTAACCTAACCTAACCTAACCTAACCTAACCTAACCTAACCTAACCTAACCTAACCTAACCTAACCTAACCTAACCTAACCTAACCTAACCTAACCTAACCTAACCTAACCTAACCTAACCTAACCTAACCTAACCTAACCTAACCTAACCTAACCTAACCTAACCTAACCTAACCTAACCTAACCTAACCTAACCTAACCTAACCTAACCTAACCTAACCTAACCTAACCTAACCTAACCTAACCTAACCTAACCTAACCTAACCTAACCTAACCTAACCTAACCTAACCTAACCTAACCTAACCTAACCTAACCTAACCTAACCTAACCTAACCTAACCTAACCTAACCTAACCTAACCTAACCTAACCTAACCTAACCTAACCTAACCTAACCTAACCTAACCTAACCTAACCTAACCTAACCTAACCAGTTCGGCTTCATCCCGCAAAGAAACACAGAGGATGCGCTATTCAGCCTAGTAGATCACATCAAGGAGGAGGTACAGAACAAGAAGATCGTCCTCCTAATCTCACTTGACATAGAAGGCGCATTCGACAATGCGTGGTGGCCGGCACTGAAGCACCAGCTGATAAGAAAAGGATGCCCCTCCAATATATACAAGATGATCTGCTCATACCTCGAAGACCGTGGTATCGAGGTCAACTACGCCGGCAAGAAGAGCGCAAAAGGGACAAGTAAAGGATGTGTCCAAGGATCAACAGGTGGACCAACCTTCTGGAATATCTTATTGAACCCGCTACTCGATCAACTATCCAGATGTCAAGTAAACTTCAAAGCTTTTGCCGACGACATAACACTAATCTTCTCCGAAGAGACTGCTGACGCCATAGAGGAAAAAGCGAACCGCGTGCTCCGGATCGTCGAAAGGTGGGGAGCACATAACAAGTTGAGGTTTGCAGCTCATAAAACCAACGCAATGCTGCTCACCCGTAAGCTGAAACTTACAGCTCCCCAAATAAAGATGTCCGGAACCGACATCAAACTCGTGGACGAAATTAAACTTCTAGGCGTCACAATCAACCGATCCCTCACCTTCACCTCGCACGTGGCGGCAGTCTGCAAGAAAGCCGCGAACATATACAAGCAGATAGCACACTCCGCCAAGGTGACGTGGGGGTTAAACGGAGAGATTATTAGAACCATATATATCTCAGTTATTGAGCCGATCATCTTGTACGCTGCGAGCGTCTGGGCCCCAGCCGCAGACCTAAACAAGACCAAGGCGTTGCTGGACTCCATACATAGAAGCTTTGCAATCAAGATCTGCAAAGCCTACAGGACAGCCTCATTAACATCTACACTGGCACTGTCAGGATTGCTGCCGCTAGACATCAGAATACACGAAGCGGCAGCCCTTTACAAAACCAAGAGAGGAATATCGAGTGACTACGTTCCGCCCGGAAAAACGCTACAGAAGACCTGCGACATTCTCACGCTACCCCACCCTTCCGACTTCACTATCACCACCTTCGAGAAGCTGGAAGACATGAAGCCCCCGACCATAGAAAAGCATAACATCCGAGGCCCCCAGATCTACACGGATGGTAGTAAGATCGAGGGGAAAACAGGGGCTGCAATATCATGGTGGGAGAACGGGCAAGAAGTCAACTACACCAGACTGTCGCTCGATCAAAACTGCACAGTGTTTCAGTCAGAGATGTTCGCCCTCTATAAGGCAATAGAGATGGTAAAGGAAACCGAACATAAGGAAGTTAACATCTTAAGCGACTCAAGATCTTCGCTAGAGCTGATTCGGAATCCCAAACCCAAAACTCAACTAGTGGCGGACATCAAAAGATGGCTTAAGGACATCGAAGAAGAGGGTAGAAGAGTAAGATTCTTCTGGCTCCGCGCACACGTAGGGACGTCCGGGAATGAAAGAGCGGATGAGCTCGCAAAACAAGCGGCTCTGAACACCAAAGAAATCCCGGACTATGATCAAATCCCCCTGTCCTACATAAAGAGGAAGATCCGAAAGGAATCAATACAAAAATGGCAGGACAGGTATACGAACGCGGATACCGGAGGAACCACGAAAAGATTCTTGCCCGATATACAGAAGTCGTACCGATTCGTAAGAACAACACCTCTCACACCCACCCGCATCCAGGCCATGACCGGACACGGTGCATTTGCTCACTACCTGCACCGCTTCAAACTGATCGGAAGCCCAGGATGCGAGTGCGATCCAGACATTGAAGAAACGGTATGGCACATTATCTTCGAATGTCCCCGCTTCCTGCACCAAAGGTACGATGCAGAGCAACAGATGAACACCAACCTTCAGGAAGCGGACGTACATAAATACTTGGAGGACCAGCACGCCAAAGAAGTGTTCCTGGCTTACATCGACAAGATCTTCAACATCGCGAAAAAGAGGTTCCAAGACCAACAAAGTACAGACAGCACAAACAATATCCTTCAAAGAACAGAACCCACAGACCCCAGTGTTCCACTCCAACAAAGATCGGCAGCTCCCCATTTCAATATTCCGAGATGGTTAAGAGAGGGAGAGAGTGGAACACCTTCGATCAGAACAAGGAAAGTGGTTCTGTTTATGAACAATAGCTATGAAAGACTGGGAATAAGTTTCTGCTCCACCGTTGGCAACAAGAGAGTCGCCATTTCACCTGGGCTGGCTCTCATACTTAAAGGCAATACAACAAGGACGACCATGAAGAGGAGGAGATATGAGGAACTGGGCGAGGAGATGATCGACGGGAAATCGTGTAGGATAGTACGCACCAAAAACAAATCCGTGCTACTATTCGACAAAACAACCGAAGAAACTCAATTTGCCAGAGCCTGCTCGTTCTTGTTGAAGTTAGCCGAAGCCAACGGCACTACCATCGGCCCAAGAACAATCAGTGTGGACACAATGAGCGTCGACTTCGATAGAGGAGAGGTGGCAGACTATCTCGGGTGCGTCAGAGCAGCCGACAAACACGAGATTGTGGTGTACGAAGGGAGATCCCAAGATCTGAGCTTCCTAGTACCCAACAAAGCACCCGAGAGAACATCAAGATTGACCACAGCGCAACTACAGCGAAGCCCAACAACAGGAGTCCAACCTACAACACCCTCAGAGGTGGAGCAGAATCTCGATCCCAACTCTAGACCAAATGTGCTGCAAAAAATCAGGAAAAAGATAAGCTCGCTGACAAATTGGAAAAAACCACCAACACCACAAAACACAGAACGTGCACCATCACTCCCAGGGCCATCTACTGAGACGCCGAAATCAAGCGCAGAAATCTGGGCTGAAAAGGAAAAGGAACTAAGGAAACTAAGGGCGGCTGAAAAACAAAAAGAGACCGTCATGTCGGCCAAACAACAAACATCCGCCGCAAAAGTCGACCAGCAAATCCATCGGCTGGTCACAAAGGAGAGCCAACACTTCAGGAGAGAGCCTCAAGAAGGTCTCGAGGAACAGCTGCCCCTACGACCGGACACATTCCGAAGCCCAGATACTCAAGCGAACGCGCTCAGCAGATTCACCAAAGCCCCAAAACCACCGCAGAGAACACCAATAAACCAACAACCAACAAAAGCACAGATAGGTCTGGTCAAGAGTCCAACCCTAAGGAAAGTGGTACGACAGGAAGACCATATGATCAACGCATTCCTGGAATACATAGCCGTACTAGAGGCCAATAAGACCATCAGGATCAAGGAATGCGAAGACATCATGAAGTCGTACCAAAAAGGCAAAGATGGCCTCCTACAATTCCAACTAGAGGAGGCCCAAGCCACGGTCTATAATAACAACACGGCGACCGTCCTTAGGGGACAGGACATGACTACCCACATGGCGGCGTATAGCGCCACCTCAGGAATAGTCCTCCTGGACGAAGACCGGACCAAAAGGAGAGGAAAACCCGTCTATAACATCCCGTCTCGTGACCACATCGTCGTCACCACCAGGGGGACAGAAATATGGCTGGAGGACAGGATCCTACAAACATCCCAGATCCTGTCCGAGGTAGAGCCCCCCGACGAATGGACGATCCCAGCAATAACTTGGATAAATGGGGTCCCGGGTTGCGGGAAAACGACGTGGATAGTCCAAAACTTTAATCCTGACGAAGATGTACTTGTAACGACAACGATAGAGGCAAAGAAAGACCTCGTGGAGAGAATCCGGGAAAAGGCAGGCCACGAAGCTACGAAGAGGGTGCGCACAATAGCATCTCTCCTAGTAAATGGACCGAAGGGACTCGAAGACCTGAAACGCAAGAGGCTGCTTGTAGATGAAGCAATCATGAGTCACTTCGGATCCATAATACTGATGGCACAAATCACCAAAGCCGAGAGCCTGCTATTAATTGGGGACGTAAACCAGCTCCCCTACATAGACCGAGATAATCTCTTCGAGCTGTACTACTATCGCCCGCATCACCTCGCAGACGTCACTGAAGATCTTCTCTGTACACATAGGTGCCCGCAAGATGTCGCCATGGCGCTCAAGCAAATACACAAGGGCATCTACTCCTCAAGCAACATCGTCAAGTCCCTGGCAATAGCACCCATGACCGGGACGGAGATCCCTAAAACCGACAACAACACCTTGTACATGACTTACACACAGCTGGAGAAGTCAACGCTGAAAAAGTCAGGTTACGGAACCGGAGAGGCCTCAAAAGTACTAACAATTCACGAGGCCCCAGGGATTGTGCTACAAGAGAGTATACGTCATCAAACACCAGAAGAAGAAGCTACAGCTACATCACAGTGCATCACACGCGGTGGTTGCCCTGACGCGTCACACGGAACATCTTGTCTACTACACCGACGACACAGATGACGCGCTGGGCAAACTTATAAAGGGAGTGATGGAAACACCTGCAAAGGCCATCATGGATCACAACGCCAAGATGGCAATCAAGAACCGGGACCATACCACCATCAAAAAACTGGTCTCGGTGAAAGCCCCATGATGGCAAATTAATAGACAAAACACCGGACTGACATAAACAAACACTCAAGAAGACGACATCAGCCACCAGCAGGTGGCCAACGAGTATGCTCTCACCACCATTAGAGAGCAGATGACATCAGCCACAACCAGGTGGGTAATAAAACAAAACACAAGACTGACGACACCAGCCACCAACAGGTGGCAAAGACAAAAGATTATAAGCCTCACCCAGCGAGCAGGACCGGCATGGACCAACACCTTTAACATCCCAAAACTCCACCCAGCTTTGGTGACCCCTCAACACCCGAGCCAATGCCAAAACACCTAAAGGCAAAGGGTGGAGGCAAATCGAGAGGGAAGTGGGAAATGCCGGACCTACCCACGGGGCTCCAACAGAGGCCCAAAAGCAAACCATCAAGAAGATGACATCACCCCGGAAGATCAAAACTTCGAAGACAGCCCAGTCAAGAAGACGACTTCCGGTGAGACGACAGCAGCCATCAACCAGATGGCCAACATAATTATTAAAAACCCTCAACATCTGAGGGTACAAAAACTATAACCCCTTCAGGGTAAATTACTGTAATTTGACGCGAAAAATGAATGTTACTAAAATTAGAATCAAAAGAAAATAAATAAAACATTAAATTTAACAAGAACACGGGCCACCTAGGCCTGTGGACAAAAAAAAAAAAAAAAAAAAAAAAAAAAAAAAAAAAAAAAAAAAAAAAAAAAAAAAAAAACCTAACCTAACCTAACCTAACCTAACCTAACCTAACCTAACCTAACCTAACCTAACCTAACCTAACCTAACCTAACCTAACCTAACCTAACCTAACCTAACCTAACCTAACCTAACCTAACCTAACCTAACCTAACCTAACCTAACCTAACCTAACCTAACCTAACCTAACCTAACCTAACCTAACCTAACCTAACCTAACCTAACCTACCCTAACCTTACCTAACCTAACCTAACCTAACCTAACCTAACCTAACCTAACCTAACCTAACCTAACCTAACCTAACCTAACCTAACCTAACCTAACCTAACCTAACCTAACCTAACCTAACCTAACCTAACCTAACCTAACCTAACCTAACCTAACCTAACCTAACCTAACCTAACCTAACCTAACCTAACCTAACCTAACCTAACCTAACCTAACCTAACCTAACCTAACCTAACCTAACCTAACCTAACCTAACCTAACCTAACTAACCTAACCTAACCTAACCTAACCTAACCTAACCTAACCTAACCTAACCTAACCTAACCTAACCTAACCTAACCTAACCTAACCTAACCTAACCTAACCTAACCTAACCTAACCTAACCTAACCTAACCAGTTCGGCTTCATCCCGCAAAGAAACACAGAGGATGCGCTATTCAGCCTAGTAGATCACATCAAGGAGGAGGTACAGAACAAGAAGATCGTCCTCCTAATCTCACTTGACATAGAAGGCGCATTCGACAATGCGTGGTGGCCGGCACTGAAGCACCAGCTGATAAGAAAAGGATGCCCCTCCAATATATACAAGATGATCTGCTCACACCTCGAAGACCGTGGTATCGAGGTCAACTACGCCGGCAAGAAGAGCGCAAAAGGGACAAGTAAAGGATGTGTCCAAGGATCAACAGGTGGACCAACCTTCTGGAATATCTTATTGAACCCGCTACTCGATCAACTATCCAGATGTCAAGTAAACTTCAAAGCTTTTGCCGACGACATAACACTAATCTTCTCCGAAGAGACTGCTGACGCCATAGAGGAAAAAGCGAACCGCGTGCTCCGGATCGTCGAAAGGTGGGGAGCACATAACAAGTTGAGGTTTGCAGCTCATAAAACCAACGCAATGCTGCTCACCCGTAAGCTGAAACTTACAGCTCCCCAAATAAAGATGTCCGGAACCGACATCAAACTCGTGGACGAAATTAAACTTCTAGGCGTCACAATCAACCGATCCCTCACCTTCACCTCGCACGTGGCGGCAGTCTGCAAGAAAGCCGCGAACATATACAAGCAGATAGCACACTCCGCCAAGGTGACGTGGGGGTTAAACGGAGAGATTATTAGAACCATATATATCTCAGTTATTGAGCCGATCATCTTGTACGCTGCGAGCGTCTGGGCCCCAGCCGCAGACCTAAACAAGACCAAGGCGTTGCTGGACTCCATACAGAGAAGCTTTGCAATCAAGATCTGCAAAGCCTACAGGACAGCCTCATTAACATCTACACTGGCACTGTCAGGATTGCTGCCGCTAGACATCAGAATACACGAAGCGGCAGCCCTTTACAAAACCAAGAGAGGAATATCGAGTGACTACGTTCCGCCCGGAAAAACGCTACAGAAGACCTGCGACATTCTCACGCTACCCCACCCTTCCGACTTCACTATCACCACCTTCGAGAAGCTGGAAGACATGAAGCCCCCGACCATAGAAAAGCATAACATCAGAGGCCCCCAGATCTACACGGATGGTAGTAAGATCGAGGGGAAAACAGGGGCTGCAATATCATGGTGGGAGAACGGGCAAGAAGTCAACTACACCAGACTGTCGCTCGATCAAAACTGCACAGTGTTTCAGTCAGAGATGTTCGCCCTCTATAAGGCAATAGAGATGGTAAAGGAAACCGAACATAAGGAAGTTAACATCTTAAGCGACTCAAGATCTTCGCTAGAGCATATTCTGAATCCCAAACCCAAAACTCAACTAGTGGCGGACATCAAAAGATGGCTTAAGGACATCGAAGAAGAGGGTAGAAGAGTAAGATTCTTCTGGCTCCGCGCACACGTAGGGACGTCCGGGAAGGAAAGAGCGGATGAGCTCGCAAAACAAGCGGCTCTGAACACCAAAGAAATCCCGGACTATGATCAAATCCCCCTGTCCTACATAAAGAGGAAGATCCGAAAGGAATCAATACAAAAATGGCAGGACAGGTATACGAACGCGGATACCGGAGGAACCACGAAAAGATTCTTGCCCGATATACAGAAGTCGTACCGATTCGTAAGAACAACACCTCTCACACCCACCCGCATCCAGGCCATGACCGGACACGGTGCATTTGCTCACTACCTGCACCGCTTCAAACTGATCGGAAGCCCAGGATGCGAGTGCGATCCAGACATTGAAGAAACGGTATGGCACATTATCTTCGAATGTCCCCGCTTCCTGCACCAAAGGTACGATGCAGAGCAACAGATGAACACCAACCTTCAGGAAGCGGACGTACATAAATACTTGGAGGACCAGCACGCCAAAGAAGTGTTCCTGGCTTACATCGACAAGATCTTCAACATCGCGAAAAAGAGGTTCCAAGACCAACAAAGTACAGACAGCACAAACAGTATCCTTCAAAGAACAGAACCCACGGACCCCAGTGTTCCACTCCAACAAAGATCGGCAGCTCCCCATTTCAATATTCCGAGATGGTTAAGAGAGGGAGAGAGTGGAACACCTTCGATCAGAACAAGGAAAGTGGTTCTGTTTATGAACAATAGCTATGAAAGACTGGGAATAAGTTTCTGCTCCACCGTTGGCAACAAGAGAGTCGCCATTTCACCTGGGCTGGCTCTCATACTTAAAGGCAGCACAACAAGGACGACCATGAAGAGGAGGAGATATGAGGAACTGGGCGAGGAGATGATCGACGGGAAATCGTGTAGGATAGTACGCACCAAAAACAAATCCGTGCTACTATTCGACAAAACAACCGAAGAAACTCAATTTGCCAGAGCCTGCTCGTTCTTGTTGAAGTTAGCCGAAGCCAACGGCACTACCATCGGCCCAAGAACAATCAGTGTGGACACAATGAGCGTCGACTTCGATAGAGGAGAGGTGGCAGACTATCTCGGGTGCGTCAGAGCAGCCGACAAACACGAGATTGTGGTGTACGAAGGGAGATCCCAAGATCTGAGCTTCCTAGTACCCAACAAAGCACCCGAGAGAACATCAAGATTGACCACAGCGCAACTACAGCGAAGCCCAACAACAGGAGTCCAACCTACAACACCCTCAGAGGTGGAGCAGAATCTCGATCCCAACTCTAGACCAAATGTGCTGCAAAAAATCAGGAAAAAGATAAGCTCGCTGACAAATTGGAAAAAACCACCAACACCACAAAACACAGAACGTGCACCATCACTCCCAGGGCCATCTACTGAGACGCCGAAATCAAGCGCAGAAATCTGGGCTGAAAAGGAAAAGGAACTAAGGAAACTAAGGGCGGCTGAAAAACAAAAAGAGACCGTCATGTCGGCCAAACAACAAACATCCGCCGCAAAAGTCGACCAGCAAATCCATCGGCTGGTCACAAAGGAGAGCCAACACTTCAGGAGAGAGCCTCAAGAAGGTCTCGAGGAACAGCTGCCCCTACGACCGGACACATTCCGAAGCCCAGATACTCAAGCGAACGCGCTCAGCAGATTCACCAAAGCCCCAAAACCACCGCAGAGAACACCAATAAACCAACAACCAACAAAAGCACAGATAGGTCTGGTCAAGAGTCCAACCCTAAGGAAAGTGGTACGACAGGAAGACCATATGATCAACGCATTCCTGGAATACATAGCCGTACTAAAGGCCAATAAGACCATCAGGATCAAGGAATGCGAAGACATCATGAAGTCGTACCAAAAAGGCAAAGATGGCCTCCTACAATTCCAACTAGAGGAGGCCCAAGCCACGGTCTATAATAACAACACGGCGACCGTCCTTAGGGGACAGGACATGACTACCCACATGGCGGCGTATAGCGCCACCTCAGGAATAGTCCTCCTGGACGAAGACCGGACCAAAAGGAGAGGAAAACCCGTCTATAACATCCCGTCTCGTGACCACATCGTCGTCACCACCAGGGGGACAGAAATATGGCTGGAGGACAGGATCCTACAAACATCCCAGATCCTGTCCGAGGTAGAGCCCCCCGACGAATGGACGATCCCAGCAATAACTTGGATAAATGGGGTCCCGGGTTGCGGGAAAACGACGTGGATAGTCCAAAACTTTAATCCTGACGAAGATGTACTTGTAACGACAACGATAGAGGCAAAGAAAGACCTCGTGGAGAGAATCCGGGAAAAGGCAGGCCACGAAGCTACGAAGAGGGTGCGCACAATAGCATCTCTCCTAGTAAATGGACCGAAGGGACTCGAAGACCTGAAACGCAAGAGGCTGCTTGTAGATGAAGCAATCATGAGTCACTTCGGATCCATAATACTGATGGCACAAATCACCAAAGCCGAGAGCCTGCTATTAATTGGGGACGTAAACCAGCTCCCCTACATAGACCGAGATAATCTCTTCGAGCTGTACTACTATCGCCCGCATCACCTCGCAGACGTCACTGAAGATCTTCTCTGTACACATAGGTGCCCGCAAGATGTCGCCATGGCGCTCAAGCAAATACACAAGGGCATCTACTCCTCAAGCAACATCGTCAAGTCCCTGGCAATAGCACCCATGACCGGGACGGAGATCCCTAAAACCGACAACAACACCTTGTACATGACTTACACACAGCTGGAGAAGTCAACGCTGAAAAAGTCAGGTTACGGAACCGGAGAGGCCTCAAAAGTACTAACAATTCACGAGGCCCAGGGATTGTGCTACAAGAGAGTATACGTCATCAAACACCAGAAGAAGAAGCTACAGCTACATCACAGTGCATCACACGCGGTGGTTGCCCTGACGCGTCACACGGAACATCTTGTCTACTACACCGACGACACAGATGACGCGCTGGGCAAACTTATAAAGGGAGTGATGGAAACACCTGCAAAGGCCATCATGGATCACAACGCCAAGATGGCAATCAAGAACCGGGACCATACCACCATCAAAAAACTGGTCTCGGTGAAAGCCCCATGATGGCAAATGAATAGACAAAACACCGGACTGACATAAACAAACACTCAAGAAGACGACATCAGCCACCAGCAGGTGGCCAACGAGTATGCTCTCACCACCATTAGAGAGCAGATGACATCAGCCACAACCAGGTGGGTAATAAAACAAAACACAAGACTGACGACACCAGCCACCAACAGGTGGCAAAGACAAAAGATTATAAGCCTCACCCAGCGAGCAGGACCGGCATGGACCAACACCTTTAACATCCCAAAACTCCACCCAGCTTTGGTGACCCCTCAACACCCGAGCCAATGCCAAAACACCTAAAGGCAAAGGGTGGAGGCAAATCGAGAGGGAAGTGGGAAATGCCGGACCTACCCACGGGGCTCCAACAGAGGCCCAAAAGCAAACCATCAAGAAGATGACATCACCCCGGAAGATCAAAACTTCGAAGACAGCCCAGTCAAGAAGACGACTTCCGGTGAGACGACAGCAGCCATCAACCAGATGGCCAACATAATTATTAAAAACCCTCAACATCTGAGGGTACAAAAACTATAACCCCTTCAGGGTAAATTACTGTAATTTGACGCGAAAAATGAATGTTACTAAAATTAGAATCAAAAGAAAATAAATAAAACATTAAATTTAACAAGAACACGGGCCACCTAGGCCTGTGGACAAAAAAAAAAAAAAAAAAAAAAAAAAAAAAAAAAAAAAAAAAAAAAAAAAAAAAAAAAAAAACCTAACCTAACCTAACCTAACCTAACCTAACCTAACCTAACCTAACCTAACCTAACCTAACCTAACCTAACATAACCTAACCTAACCTAACCAATGCAGTGAAAGAGGCTCAAGTAGCGAGCTGGAAGGAGTTTTGCCGAAAACAGGATAGGGAGGGGGTCTGGGAGGGCATCTACAGAGTGCTGAACAGAGTTGGAGGGAGGGAGGAGGATCTGCCCCTAACAAGGGGCAGTGAGACCCTCGACGCCCGAAGCTCCGCAGAATTGTTGGCGGAGACCTTCTACCCCGCGGACCTGGAAAGTGATGAAAGCGAGGAACATCGACGGACTCGCCGGCGTGCGGAGTCCTTGGACTCCGAACCGCCGACGGGCCCGGACGACCCTCCTTTCATCATGGAGGAGTTGAAGAGAGCCGTAAGGTCCTTCAACCCCAAAAAGGCCCCCGGGGCGGATGGTCTCACGTCCGACATCTGCCAGCACGCTGTAGATTGTAACCCGGAATGGTTCCTTGCCCTGCTGAATAAGTGCCTCACTGTCGGCTACTTTCCCGAAAAGTGGAAGCAGGCGACAGTGGTGGTGCTGAGAAAGCCGGGCAAGGAATCATACCGGGTACCGAAAGCCTATCGACCGATCGGCCTCCTTCCTGTTCTCGGCAAAATCTTCGAAAAGATGCTGGTCGCCCGACTTAGGTTCTACCTGTTGCCCAAAATAAGCCCCAACCAGTATGGCTTCATGCCCCAAAAGAGCACCGAAGACGCCCTCTATAGGTTGGTGAACCACATCAGAAAGCTGAGGGAGGAGAAGAAAATTTCTGTTGTGGTATCACTGGACATAGAGGGGGCCTTCGATAGTGCTTGGTGGCCAGCCATAAAGGTTCGGTTGGCTGAAGTTGGGTGTCCGGGGAACCTGAGGCGGGTGTTCAGTAGCTACTTGAGCGGCAGAAGAGTGAATGTTAGATATGCTGGAGTGGAAGTTGGCAGGGGGACCGACAAGGGGTGCGTGCAGGGGTCCATCGGTGGACCGATCCTGTGGGACCTCTTGTTGGACCCCTTGCTAGCTTTGCTGGAAGAGATGGAGGTTTTTAACCAGGCTTTCGCAGACGACATTGTGCTGGTATTTGAGGGGGAAACGGCCTTAGAGATCGCTACGAAGGCAAATAAGGTGCTAGACGAGATAAGAAAGTGGGGAGTAGCAAACAAGCTGAAATTTGCCCCCCACAAGACATGTGCACTACTATCCACTCGGAGATTGAAGTATGACGTGCCGCGACTAATCATGGGGGGTGTCGACCTTAAGTTTTATGACGAAATAAAAATACTAGGCCTAACCATAGACAGCAGCCTAACGTTCAACTCACACGTGAGTAACGTCTGCCAAAAGGCAATTACGTGTTATAAGCAGCTGGCTAAAGCTGCTAGAGTAGGATGGGGGCTTAACCCCCAGATAGTTAAAATTATATATACCGCGGTAGTGGAACCGACTGTCTTGTATGCATCAGCAGCGTGGGCACCCACCGTGGAAAAGATGGGGGTCCAAAAAAGGCTTAACTCCGTCCAACGGGGTTTTGCCCAGAAGATCTGCAGAGCATATCGAACCGTCTCCCTGAACTCTGTAATGCTGTTGGCTGGGATACTCCCTCTTGACCTCAGAATACTCGAAGCATCGAGACTTTATGAGGCCAAGAAGGGAGTACCACACCCGGTGCTAAGAGACAGGGAGGTGGAGCGAAAGGCTCCTGCGATTGAGGACCCACATCCGGCAGAGCAGGTAGAGCTGAGGTTCGGGTTGGTAGACGAGGACTCATATGCTGACGTGGTTAACAGCCACGTCCATAGGATCTATACGGACGGCAGTAAGATTGAGGGTCGAGTCGGAGCCGCACTCTCCGTATGGAAGGGTGAGGCCGAGACGAAGGCCGTCAAGCTTGCGTTGCCGCCGTATTGCACCGTCTACCAAGCCGAACTTCTAGCGCTCCAAAGAGCTGTAACTGAAGCCTGCAAGAGTGGAATGGCAAAGGTCGGTATCCTTAGCGATTCTAGATCGGCACTCCAGGCAGTCACTCTTAGTTCCCCTCATCCCCTGGCGGTGCAAACAAGGGCGGCCCTCCGAAAAGCTGCATTGCAGAGGCGGGAGGTCTCCTTGTTTTGGATTAAGGCGCACGCAGGGTTGAGAGGGAATGAGAGAGTCGACGAGTTAGCCAAGGAAGCCGCTCTGGGCTCGAAAAGGAAACCCGACTACGATCTGTGTCCTGTTTCATTCGTCAAGCGTATCTTAAGAGAGGATACGGTTGAGGAATGGGACAGGAGATACGAAGTGGGAGGGACGGCCGGAGTCACGAAGCTCTTTTTCCCAAGCGCTGCTGCTGCATATAAGATAGTTAAGAAGATAAACATAACACACCACACCACACAGATCCTGACTGGACACGGTGGGTTCGCCTTCTACTTGCATAGATTCAAGTTGAAGGAGGACCCGTCGTGCCTGTGTCAGCCAGGAGTTGAGGAGACGGTTCCTCACCTGTTATTCGAGTGCCCCATTTTTGCTAGCAATAGATACGATATTGAGCAAAAATTGGGCACATCGGTGACGGGTGAGAATCTGCCTACCATCCTGGGGGGCAAGAAGAGGGATATTTTCCTCTCTTTCTGTAAGAGGATTGTGGATGCAGTTAATAAGAGACACTGTGATAAACTAAACTGTGATAATTAGTGTTAGGTTCCTTAGCTGTAGGTTTTATTGTGATACTAGGTTAGTTGAACGTTGTGCCGTACTATTTTAAACTTGACATATTTTTATTGTATTTTTATATATTTTGACATTTTAACTTGGAATTTTAATCTGGAAATTATGATATTGAATACTGTCGAATGTTATTATTTGGAATATTAATTTTGAGAATATAAAAATGAAAAATATAAATTGTAAATCTATCTTGTTGCTGATATTATGATAAGAAAATAAAGACAAAGAAATTATTTGTACTGATTAAAATGTAAAATAATAATATATAGTTCATAAATCTGACGAAATGATTGTATCATAGAAATTGTAAAACCGAAATAAGCCCGGAAATGTACTTAGCAATAACAAATGATAGAGAGAAAGAGAATAAGAAAAAGAAAAAAGTAATGAAATAAAAGAGAAAAGAATTAATAAAGATCAAAAGAAATGAAAATGAAAACAAACATACCTAATCATGTTAGGGGGAGGAAAAAAAAAAAAAAAAAAAAAAAAAAAAAAAAAAAAAAAAAACCTAACCTAACCTAACCTAACCTAACCTAACCTAACCTAACCTAACCTAACCTAACCTAACCTAACCTAACCTAACCTAACCTAACCTAACCTAACCTAACCTAACCTAACCTAACCTAACCTAACCTAACCTAACCTAACCTAACCTAACCTAACCTAACCTAACCTAACCTAACCTAACCTAACCTAACCTAACCTAACCTAACCTAACCTAACCTAACCTAACCTAACCTAACCTAACCTAACCTAACCTAACCTAACCTAACCTAACCTAACCTAACCTAACCTAACCTAACCTAACCTAACCTAACCTAACCTAACCTAACCTAACCTAACCTAACCTAACCTAACCTAACCTAACCTAACCTAACCTAACCTAACCTAACCTAACCTAACCTAACCTAACCTAACCTAACCTAACCTAACCTAACCTAACCTAACCTAACCTAACCTAACCTAACCTAACCTAACCTAACCTAACCTAACCTAACCTAACCTAACCTAACCTAACCTAACCTAACCTAACCTAACCTAACCAGTTCGGCTTCATCCCGCAAAGAAACACAGAGGATGCGCTATTCAGCCTAGTAGATCACATCAAGGAGGAGGTACAGAACAAGAAGATCGTCCTCCTAATCTCACTTGACATAGAAGGCGCATTCGACAATGCGTGGTGGCCGGCACTGAAGCACCAGCTGATAAGAAAAGGATGCCCCTCCAATATATACAAGATGATCTGCTCATACCTCGAAGACCGTGGTATCGAGGTCAACTACGCCGGCAAGAAGAGCGCAAAAGGGACAAGTAAAGGATGTGTCCAAGGATCAACAGGTGGACCAACCTTCTGGAATATCTTATTGAACCCGCTACTCGATCAACTATCCAGATGTCAAGTAAACTTCAAAGCTTTTGCCGACGACATAACACTAATCTTCTCCGAAGAGACTGCTGACGCCATAGAGGAAAAAGCGAACCGCGTGCTCCGGATCGTCGAAAGGTGGGGAGCACATAACAAGTTGAGGTTTGCAGCTCATAAAACCAACGCAATGCTGCTCACCCGTAAGCTGAAACTTACAGCTCCCCAAATAAAGATGTCCGGAACCGACATCAAACTCGTGGACGAAATTAAACTTCTAGGCGTCACAATCAACCGATCCCTCACCTTCACCTCGCACGTGGCGGCAGTCTGCAAGAAAGCCGCGAACATATACAAGCAGATAGCACACTCCGCCAAGGTGACGTGGGGGTTAAACGGAGAGATTATTAGAACCATATATATCTCAGTTATTGAGCCGATCATCTTGTACGCTGCGAGCGTCTGGGCCCCAGCCGCAGACCTAAACAAGACCAAGGCGTTGCTGGACTCCATACAGAGAAGCTTTGCAATCAAGATCTGCAAAGCCTACAGGACAGCCTCATTAACATCTACACTGGCACTGTCAGGATTGCTGCCGCTAGACATCAGAATACACGAAGCGGCAGCCCTTTACAAAACCAAGAGAGGAATATCGAGTGACTACGTTCCGCCCGGAAAAACGCTACAGAAGACCTGCGACATTCTCACGCTACCCCACCCTTCCGACTTCACTATCACCACCTTCGAGAAGCTGGAAGACATGAAGCCCCCGACCATAGAAAAGCATAACATCAGAGGCCCCCAGATCTACACGGATGGTAGTAAGATCGAGGGGAAAACAGGGGCTGCAATATCATGGTGGGAGAACGGGCAAGAAGTCAACTACACCAGACTGTCGCTCGATCAAAACTGCACAGTGTTTCAGTCAGAGATGTTCGCCCTCTATAAGGCAATAGAGATGGTAAAGGAAACCGAACATAAGGAAGTTAACATCTTAAGCGACTCAAGATCTTCGCTAGAGCATATTCTGAATCCCAAACCCAAAACTCAACTAGTGGCGGACATCAAAAGATGGCTTAAGGACATCGAAGAAGAGGGTAGAAGAGTAAGATTCTTCTGGCTCCGCGCACACGTAGGGACGTCCGGGAAGGAAAGAGCGGATGAGCTCGCAAAACAAGCGGCTCTGAACACCAAAGAAATCCCGGACTATGATCAAATCCCCCTGTCCTACATAAAGAGGAAGATCCGAAAGGAATCAATACAAAAATGGCAGGACAGGTATACGAACGCGGATACCGGAGGAACCACGAAAAGATTCTTGCCCGATATACAGAAGTCGTACCGATTCGTAAGAACAACACCTCTCACACCCACCCGCATCCAGGCCATGACCGGACACGGTGCATTTGCTCACTACCTGCACCGCTTCAAACTGATCGGAAGCCCAGGATGCGAGTGCGATCCAGACATTGAAGAAACGGTATGGCACATTATCTTCGAATGTCCCCGCTTCCTGCACCAAAGGTACGATGCAGAGCAACAGATGAACACCAACCTTCAGGAAGCGGACGTACATAAATACTTGGAGGACCAGCACGCCAAAGAAGTGTTCCTGGCTTACATCGACAAGATCTTCAACATCGCGAAAAAGAGGTTCCAAGACCAACAAAGTACAGACAGCACAAACAATATCCTTCAAAGAACAGAACCCACAGACCCCAGTGTTCCACTCCAACAAAGATCGGCAGCTCCCCATTTCAATATTCCGAGATGGTTAAGAGAGGGAGAGAGTGGAACACCTTCGATCAGAACAAGGAAAGTGGTTCTGTTTATGAACAATAGCTATGAAAGACTGGGAATAAGTTTCTGCTCCACCGTTGGCAACAAGAGAGTCGCCATTTCACCTGGGCTGGCTCTCATACTTAAAGGCAGCACAACAAGGACGACCATGAAGAGGAGGAGATATGAGGAACTGGGCGAGGAGATGATCGACGGGAAATCGTGTAGGATAGTACGCACCAAAAACAAATCCGTGCTACTATTCGACAAAACAACCGAAGAAACTCAATTTGCCAGAGCCTGCTCGTTCTTGTTGAAGTTAGCCGAAGCCAACGGCACTACCATCGGCCCAAGAACAATCAGTGTGGACACAATGAGCGTCGACTTCGATAGAGGAGAGGTGGCAGACTATCTCGGGTGCGTCAGAGCAGCCGACAAACACGAGATTGTGGTGTACGAAGGGAGATCCCAAGATCTGAGCTTCCTAGTACCCAACAAAGCACCCGAGAGAACATCAAGATTGACCACAGCGCAACTACAGCGAAGCCCAACAACAGGAGTCCAACCTACAACACCCTCAGAGGTGGAGCAGAATCTCGATCCCAACTCTAGACCAAATGTGCTGCAAAAAATCAGGAAAAAGATAAGCTCGCTGACAAATTGGAAAAAACCACCAACACCACAAAACACAGAACGTGCACCATCACTCCCAGGGCCATCTACTGAGACGCCGAAATCAAGCGCAGAAATCTGGGCTGAAAAGGAAAAGGAACTAAGGAAACTAAGGGCGGCTGAAAAACAAAAAGAGACCGTCATGTCGGCCAAACAACAAACATCCGCCGCAAAAGTCGACCAGCAAATCCATCGGCTGGTCACAAAGGAGAGCCAACACTTCAGGAGAGAGCCTCAAGAAGGTCTCGAGGAACAGCTGCCCCTACGACCGGACACATTCCGAAGCCCAGATACTCAAGCGAACGCGCTCAGCAGATTCACCAAAGCCCCAAAACCACCGCAGAGAACACCAATAAACCAACAACCAACAAAAGCACAGATAGGTCTGGTCAAGAGTCCAACCCTAAGGAAAGTGGTACGACAGGAAGACCATATGATCAACGCATTCCTGGAATACATAGCCGTACTAGAGGCCAATAAGACCATCAGGATCAAGGAATGCGAAGACATCATGAAGTCGTACCAAAAAGGCAAAGATGGCCTCCTACAATTCCAACTAGAGGAGGCCCAAGCCACGGTCTATAATAACAACACGGCGACCGTCCTTAGGGGACAGGACATGACTACCCACATGGCGGCGTATAGCGCCACCTCAGGAA
>OY730187.1:21673651-21686151 GCA_963422495.1 Polyommatus iphigenia | reverse complement strand
ATAAGTTTTTGTAACAATATAAATAATTTAACGTAGAATAATAATCAGAAAGCCCCATTAGAATTAAGTTAATAGTTTAAGAGGAATTTAGATTTTTAAGAAAGGAGCTTAACTCCATACAGAAAAAATACCTGGGCGGGCGCCACGCCCCCCGCTCAGGAATTCGAGAGATAGCAGCCAAAATATCATTTCTAGAAACGTGACACCAACTTTATAGGACTGGCCAAACCGTTTTACTTAGGGCTAAAAAATATCATCTTATTCGGATCGGTGGAATTAGCTCAATCGGCAAAATCCCAAAGTAAATCGTGACGTCACAATCTAACGTAAAACAGGGCTGCAAATGACGTTTTTCGCCGGTCAAAGAATATTTTTGTGATTAATTTATATGGTTTGACACTCACACTAAATATTTAATATACAAAATATAGATACTAAAATTTAATCAAAAATAGTTAACACATTACTAGGCACAAATTCGCAAATCGACATAAAAACTAATTAGAAACAGGTTAGAAAACACAAATAAAATTATTACATAATTTATAAATCCAGTATAAATAGTTAGAACAAAATACTACAAATATAAAACAGTAAATTCTGAGAAAATAGACACATAAACAACTCAAAACATCAGGTGCTTCCCAGCTCGTTTGTACACAGCATTCCATAAAGACGCCAACCCTACATTATCAGCTAGGGCGATCTAGCGCCCAAGAAAATAGGCTCCTCCCTATAGTCCGAGGCATGAACGTCGTTTTTAATAACTAATATATTCATAAATTAAATACATTACATTAAAATACAATATTACTATAAATTCGGATTAATAATACAATTCAACAATTAAACTAGAAATAATAAATAATAATATATAGTAATTATAGTTAAAATCAATCAAAAATATCGGGTAAAAATTTATAATAAAAACAAAAATCCGGGTAACAACCCATATAGCCCTATTCTAATTGGTAGTAGTATCAGATAGTCAATTTAACAACCCATAACAATTTTAAGAAGTATTCAAAAAGTAAACTTTAACGCCCCGGACTATATTCAACAGGACATAGTTAGAAACACCATAAGTGCGAGCGGGACAAGTAGGGCTGACGCGCGCGATACCCGTCTCGCTCACTGCCCCGCCCACTAACGCGCTCAGTCAGGGCTGCGAAAAATTCCTGTGTCAACCCTAACAAATAAATTAAATAACAAAAGTAGGAAAAAACATTTAGCAATATAAATAAACAACTAGATTGAATAAATCGCTATAAAATACAAATAATAGGAAAAACAGTAAACAAACATTTAAATCGATATTTAATAAAACAACAATAAAACAATAGCACTAATTAAATTAAATAAACATTATACCATAAATAGTTAAATATATATATTGAATATAAAACGTAAACTAGATAATTAAACACATATATTATAAACTCATATTAAAAGATATAGTAATACAATATTAATAACATTATTATTAAAATTTTAGCACAACAGGAAGTAAATAAAATTCAAAATTCCCATCAGGTTACTCCCGCTCATTGGTGGAGACAAATAATACATTCAAGCGTGTGGCAGCCCTGATACGCCCACTTGGCGTCAAGCGCTGTGTGTGGTCTGGTAGTCTAAGAGCCGCTGCCGGTAATTCTACGAAAAATAAAACGAATAATATTTTGGTTAAATAAACATAAATATAACTAAAACTAACTTTTTAATTAAAAATAAATATATAGCAAATAACATATTAGGAATAAGTTCAATAAAAAATCAAAAATAATTATAAAACATTGAAGAAAAATATTAAATAAAAATAGAAAAAACAAGGAAAATTAAATTCAGTAAAAAATAATTAATTAAAAATCAGCTACAAATTGTTTAAGAGTATTAAAAAATTAAAAATAAAAACAAAAATAAAAGAATAAATTCAAGAGAGCACCGGCTCTTTAACTATAAGAGATCGTACGGTGATAAGGAATAAACAGAGTTTTTGCTATTCAAAAATCATAGGCGCTTCATTTTCTGCATAATATAATCGAACTAAAAACTAGGACGTTGCTTTTAAAAATTAACAGGCGAAACATTATTTTATAAAATTGAAAGTTGCTTTAAATTAGTAGCACATCTTGACCGGCGAAATCCTTCATCTAACCGTTATAATCAGTACTTTAGACCAGTTCGCTTCCCTATTGGGGCGTCTGTTAGAATAGTGACTTGTATATATATTTTATGTTGTGACGTCTGTTTTTACAGTTTTAATATTTTAAAAAATTATTAATATACAATTATAGTAATTAGTTGACCGGTTGATCCCTATTGGGAAACCGTTTAGATTAAGTTAGCATAGTGACTAGGATACATATACTGTGACGTAAAGTTTTCTCTCTTTTATAACATATTGTTTTATCTATACATATATACTTTTAAATAGACAAATTGATCCCTATTGGACAACACATTATAGTATTAGTTTGACAATAAATAGACAAGTAGCCCACTATTGGGACTACTGAAATAGTAAGGTTGAAAGGACAAGACAACTAAATCTTGAAATAAGAAAGTCCCTTCGAAAAATAAATAGCAACAATATAAGCCGTAATTGAGTATTGCCATTTCAATCTGAAAGTTAAGCTTAACCTAGGTCATTATTAAATTATAAATTAAAATTGAAACTTAAGAGCTAATATAGAACTAAATAAATACTGTATAAATAAATAAAGCCTATAAATAAAACAAATTTCTTCTAGTCACTAGTTAAATATATACAAACTTTTTACAACTTTATTTTATTTTTACAATATTTATTATTTAGATTTGACGCGTTCCCCCGTACGTATAAATAAAGCAAGAAAAATGGCCATGGTACATACGCCTAAGGAGGGTGTAAAACCCAAAAAGACAAAGGGCAAACCCTCCCTTGAGGGCATGCAGAGTGACCAACGAAGCAGTCCTATATTATTGCAGAAACGAACCGATTCTGTTGAGGCCCTTCTGGCAGAGGTAAGCGGAACAGTTAAAAACAGTATCTATCTGCTACACCAGACCAGAAATATGAGAGGAGATTTGAGGTCTGGTTTAGCAGATAATCTGGAAAAGCTGGAAAGAAAAATAAGTGACATAGAGCGATTAGTAAGGATAGAATCAATAGGAACAGGGAAAGGAAGTATAAAGGAAACCAAGGAATCGGAAGTACAATGTAAATTAGAGACAAACGAAGTAATAAATAACTGTGATAGTAAAGAATTAATAATGAAAATGTACAACAGGTTAAAATTTGAAATACATGATAGGGCTGATAATATAAAGGAATCTGTAGAAGAGCAGATTACAGTGTTAGCGCATACAGTGATAGCAAATAAAGTAAATAAAGAGGTAGAGCAGGAAACTAGGAAGGATAACTCTAAGGCAGTGGAGAGTTATGCCGCCAAGGTGGCGACGGGGGGGGTAAAAACCTTACCGTCGGAGTCGAGGCCCATAACTGTCCACTCCTTAGCAGTAACGGACAAGGAAAATTATATGACGGGACAAGAGATAGTTGATAGCGTAGGTAAAATAATAGATGCAAGAAAGGAGGGCATAAAAGTAGAAAGAATAAGAAAAGGAAAAGGGAGGAAGGTAATAATAGGCTTTAGGGACAGAAAAGAGAGAGACGAAGTAAGGAAAAAGATAGAGATATGTGCAAGGGATAAGTTCGAAGTGGAAATAGTGAAAAACAAGGACCCCCAGGTTATTCTGTATGGGGTGCTGAAGTCGAGCACGGATGACGACATTTGTGACGCAATCCGTGTTCAAAATAAGCACCTCATACAGCATATCCTGGATGGGGACGAGGACAGGATAAGGGTTAAATACCGAAAGCGTGGTAAGGATGCCCATACTGAGCACGTCGTGCTGGAGGTGTCTCCGGAGGTATGGCTGTGCCTCACCAGAGAAGGCCGCGCATACATTGATATGCAGAGGGTGCGGGTCGCTGACCAGTCCCCCCTAATACAGTGCTCGCACTGTTTGGGGTACGGACATGGAAAGCGATTCTGCGCCGACATTGCTGCGGAAATGAGGTGCAGCCATTGCTCCGGAGCTCACCACAAATCACAGTGTGAGGGCTTCGAGGCGGGCACCGAGCCATGTTGCATTAATTGTAAGAAAAATAATTTAAAAGCAAACCACGGCGCGTTCAGTGCGGAGTGCCCGATAAGACGAAAATGGGAAGCAATGGCACGTGCGGCGGTATCGTACGATCCTGAAGATGATGCGTTCGTGGAACGTACATGGCTCTACGGACGCACACGCAACGATACTACGATACCGTCGCAGTACAGCTGCTAAAACAAATGTAGAGCCAGTTAATTGTCAAAATTAATTTATTGTATTGCCTGCAGTAAATTGTGAATTTATAGCAGCAATCACCACATTGTAGAAAATTCAAATATGTATAATACAAGTATATTATTAAAAAATTATGTATTAGTATAAGTATATAAAAAAAAAAAAAAAAAAAAAAAAAAAAAAAAAAAAAAAAAAAAAAAAAACTATATATAACCATGATACTTAGCATTTATTTGATGTAGCAAATAAAGCAGAAGTAAAAATGTTATTGTTTGTAATATTGTATATAATTATCATGTATTCTAACATATGCCAATAGTATTGATTATATAGTCTAATAGTATTTAATATATCCATAATAGTCAAATAGTATTAAGTTAATTTGTATACAACATAAAGGCTCTACATTTACGTTCCAGAACACATTAGATCAGTAGTTCTACGTTGAATCGGCCACACCGGCTGAATGAGTTAATATATATATAATATGTACCGAAATTAAAAAAAATTTGTGATGATCCGCTCGAACTAAGACCTATAAGATAAGTAAGAATGTATCATGTAAAACACTGTAATAATAAAATGTAAAAAACTGAATGTAAGAATTAACGTTAAAGATTGTAAATGTATAAATATAAGTATGAAATAAAAATATATATAGAAAAATTTAAAATGTAATTGGACAAAGTAAAAAATTGTGATAGAAAATAGAAAGAAAATAGAAAAATATAACTGTTGATAGTCACACGTGAACAAATGTAAAAGAATAATGTCTTATAAAAATATAAAAATGAAAATATATAGATGTAAATAATTATCATATGTACTACTAATTAAAAAACGCACATGTAATAAATAAATAAATGTAGTAATTGTCCCTTATCATGTAAGGGGGAATAATAAAAAAAAAAAAAAAAAAAAAAAAAAAAAAAAAACCTAACCTAACCTAACCTAACCTAACCTAACCTAACCTAACCTAACCTAACCTAACCTAACCTAACCTAACCTAACCTAACCTAACCTAACCTAACCTAACCTAACCTAACCTAACCTAACCTAACCTAACCTAACCTAACCTAACCTAACCTAACCTAACCTAACCTAACCTAACCTAACCTAACCTAACCTAACCTAACCTAACCTAACCTAACCTAACCTAACCTAACCTAACCTAACCTAACCTAACCTAACCTAACCTAACCTAACCTAACCTAACCTAACCTAACCTAACCTAACCTAACCTAACCTAACCTAACCTAACCTAACCTAACCTAACCTAACCTAACCTAACCTAACCTAACCTAACCTAACCTAACCTAACCTAACCTAACCTAACCTAACCTAACCTAACCTAACCTAACCTAACCTAACCTAACCTAACCTAACCTAACCTAACCTAACCTAACCTAACCTAACCTAACCTAACCTAACCTAACCTGAGTCCATCAACCATCGGAATATTGGGGAAACATCTAGTCGGCGCCAACTTAGACCAGCTTGGCGAGACTGGCTTCCCTGCCTCGTAGGACTCGTAGGGAGGAGCATCATAAACCTGAGGGTAGCGGGAAATGTCGGGTCCGCCGACAATGAAATGGAAATACAGTACCAACCCCTTCAGGGAATATTATTAGATAAAATTTGTAAAATTATATACCATTTTTATACAAATTCCCCTTCAGGGAAATTATACGACAAAAATATGTAAAATTATTAACATCTTTTGATACAAATTCAGATTGTAAACCGACGCAAAAAACGATATGATAAAAAATGAAAACAAACTAAATTGAAAAGAATAATAAACAGAGCACGGGCCATCTAGGCCTGTGGACAGAAAGAAAAAAAAAAAAAAAAAAAAAAAAAAAAAAAAAAAAAAAACCTAACCTAACCTAACCTAACCTAACCTAACCTAACCTAACCTAACCTAACCTAACCTAACCTAACCTAACCTAACCTAACCTAACCTAACCTAACCTAACCTAACCTAACCTAACCTAACCTAACCTAACCTAACCTAACCTAACCTAACCTAACCTAACCTAACCAAGAGGTGGGACGCTCTAGCTAGATCGGCGGTATCGTATTGTTAAGGTTGCAGGCGACAGTGGTGGTGCTGAGAAAGCCGGGCAAGGAATCATACCGGGTACCGAAAGCCTATCGACCGATCGGCCTCCTTCCTGTTCTCGGCAAAATCTTCGAAAAGATGCTGGTCGCCCGACTTAGATTCTACCTGTTGCCCAAAATAAGCCCCAACCAGTATGGCTTCATGCCCCAAAAGAGCACCGAAGACGCCCTCTATAGGTTGGTGAACCACATCAGAAAGTTGAGGGAGGAGAAGAAAATTTCTGTTGTGGTATCACTGGACATAGAGGGGGCCTTCGATAGTGCTTGGTGGCCAGCCATAAAGGTTCGGTTGGCTGAAGTTGGGTGTCCGGGGAACCTGAGGCGGGTGTTCAGTAGCTACTTGAGCGGCAGAAGAGTGAATGTTAGATATGCTGGAGTGGAAGTTGGCAGGGGGACCGACAAGGGGTGCGTGCAGGGGTCCATCGGTGGACCGATCCTGTGGGACCTCTTGTTGGACCCCTTGCTAGCTTTGCTGGAAGAGATGGAGGTTTTTAACCAGGCTTTCGCAGACGACATTGTGCTGGTATTTGAGGGGGAAACGGCCTTAGAGATCGCTACGAAGGCAAATAAGGTGCTAGACGAGATAAGAAAGTGGGGAGTAGCAAACAAGCTGAAATTTGCCCCCCACAAGACATGTGCACTACTATCCACTCGGAGATTGAAGTATGACGTGCCGCGACTAATCATGGGGGGTGTCGACCTTAAGTTTTATGACGAAATAAAAATACTAGGCCTAACCATAGACAGCAGCCTAACGTTCAACTCACACGTGAGTAACGTCTGCCAAAAGGCAATTACGCGTTATAAGCAGCTGGCTAAAGCTGCTAGAGTAGGATGGGGGCTTAACCCCCAGATAGTTAAAATTATATATACCGCGGTAGTGGAACCGACTGTCTTGTATGCATCAGCAGCGTGGGCACCCACCGTGGAAAAGATGGGGGTCCAAAAAAGGCTTAACTCCGTCCAACGGGGTTTTGCCCAGAAGATCTGCAGAGCATATCGAACCGTCTCCCTGAACTCTGTAATGCTGTTGGCTGGGATACTCCCTCTTGACCTCAGAATACTCGAAGCATCGAGACTTTATGAGGCCAAGAAGGGAGTACCACACCCGGTGCTAAGAGACAGGGAGGTGGAGCGAATGGCTCCTGCGATTGAGGACCCACATCCGGCAGAGCAGGTAGAGCTGAGGTTCGGGTTGGTAGACGAGGACTCATATGCTGACGTGGTTAACAGCCACGTCCATAGGATCTATACGGACGGCAGTAAGATTGAGGGTCGAGTCGGAGCCGCACTCTCCGTATGGAAGGGTGAGGCCGAGACGAAGGCCGTCAAGCTTGCGTTGCCGCCGTATTGCACCGTCTACCAAGCCGAACTTCTAGCGCTCCAAAGAGCTGTAACTGAAGCCTGCAAGAGTGGAATGGCAAAGGTCGGTATCCTTAGCGATTCTAGATCGGCACTCCAGGCAGTCACTCTTAGTTCCCCTCATCCCCTGGCGGTGCAAACAAGGGCGGCCCTCCGAAAAGCTGCATTGCAGAGGCGGGAGGTCTCCTTGTTTTGGATTAAGGCGCACGCAGGGTTGAGAGGGAATGAGAGAGTCGACGAGTTAGCCAAGGAAGCCGCTCTGGGCTCGAAAAGGAAACCCGACTACGATCTGTGTCCTGTTTCATTCGTCAAGCGTATCTTAAGAGAGGATACGGTTGAGGAATGGGACAGGAGATACGAAGTGGGAGGGACGGCCGGAGTCACGAAGCTCTTTTTCCCAAGCGCTGCTGCTGCATATAAGATAGTTAAGAAAATAAACATAACACACCACACCACACAGATCCTGACTGGACACGGTGGGTTCGCCTTCTACTTGCATAGATTCAAGTTGAAGGAGGACCCGTCGTGCCTGTGTCAGCCAGGAGTTGAGGAGACGGTTCCTCACCTGTTATTCGAGTGCCCCATTTTTGCTAGCAATAGATACGATATTGAGCAAAAATTGGGCACATCGGTGACGGGTGAGAATCTGCCTACCATCCTGGGGGGCAAGAAGAGGGATATTTTCCTCTCTTTCTGTAAGAGGATTGTGGATGTAGTTAATAAGAGACACTGTGATAAACTAAACTGTGATAATTAGTGTTAGGTTCCTTAGCTGTAGGTTTTATTGTGATACTAGGTTAGTTGAACGTTGTGCCGTACTATTTTAAACTTGACATATTTTTATTGTATTTTTATATATTTTTGACATTTTAACTTGGAATTTTAATCTGGAAATTATGATATTGAATACTGTCGAATGTTATTATTTTGGAATTTTAATTTTGAGAATATAAAAATGAAAAATATAAATTGTAAATCTAACTTGTTGCTGATATTATTATAAGAAAATAAAGACAAAGGAATTATTTGTACTGATAAAAATGTAAAATAATATTATGTAGTTCATGAATCTGACGAAATGATTGTATCATAGAAATTGTAAAACCAAAATAAACCTCGAAATGTACTTAGCAATAAGAAATGATGTAACATAAGAAAAAGAAAAAAGTAATGAAATAAAGGAGAAAAGAATTAATAAAGATCAAAAGAAATGAAAATGAAAACAAACATACCTAATCATGTTAGGGGGAGGAGAAAAAAAAAAAAAAAAAAAAAAAAAAAAAAAAAAAAAAAAAAAAAAAAAAAAAAAACCTAACCTAACCTAACCTAACCTAACCTAACCTAACCTAACCTAACCTAACCTAACCTAACCTAACCTAACCTAACCTAACCTAACCTAACCTAACCTAACCTAACCTAACCTAACCTAACCTAACCTAACCTAACCTAACCTAACCTAACCTAACCTAACCTAACCTAACCTAGCCTAGCCTAGCCTAGCCTAGCCTAGCCTAGCCTAACCTAACCTAACCTAACCTAACCTAACCTAACCTAACCTAACCTAACCTAACCTAACCTAACCTAACCTAACCTAACCTAACCTAACCTAACCTAACCTAACCTAACCTAACCTAACCTAACCTAACCTAACCTAACCTAACCTAACCTAACCTAACCTAACCTAACCTAACCTAACCTAACCTAACCTAACCTAACCTAACCTAACCTAACCTAACCTAACCTAACCTAACCTAACCTAACCTAACCTAACCTAACCTAACCTAACCTAACCTAACCTAACCTAACCTAACCTAACCTAACCTAACCTAACCTAACCTAACCTAACCTAACCTAACCTAACCTAACCTAACCTAACCTAACCTAACCTAACCTAACCTAACCTAACCTAACCTAACCTAACCTAACCTAACCTAACCTAACCTAACCTAACCTAACCTAACCTAACCTAACCTAACCTAACCTAACCTAACCTAACCTAACCTAACCTAACCTAACCTAACCTAACCTAACCTAACCTAACCTAACCTAACCTAACCTAACCTAACCTAACCTAACCTAACCTAACCTAACCTAACCTAACCTAACCTAACCTAACCTAACCTAACCTAACCTAACCTAACCTAACCTAACCTAACCTAACCTAACCTAACCTAACCTAACCTAACCTAACCTAACCTAACCTGAGTCCATCAACCATCGGAATATTGGGGAAACATCTAGTCGGCGCCAACTTAGACCAGCTTGGCGAGACTGGCTTCCCTGCCTCGTAGGACTCGTAGGGAGGAGCATCATAAACCTGAGGGTAGCGGGAAATGTCGGGTCCGCCGACAATGAAATGGAAATACAGTACCAACCCCTTCAGGGAATATTATTAGATAAAATTTGTAAAATTATATACCATTTTTATACAAATTCCCCTTCAGGGAAATTATACGACAAAAATATGTAAAATTATTAACATCTTTTGATACAAATTCAGATTGTAAACCGACGCAAAAAACGATATGATAAAAAATGAAAACAAACTAAATTGAAAAGAATAATAAACAGAGCACGGGCCATCTAGGCCTGTGGACAGAAAGAAAAAAAAAAAAAAAAAAAAAAAAAAAAAAAAAAAAAAAAACCTAACCTAACCTAACCTAACCTAACCTAACCTAACCTAACCTAACCTAACCTAACCTAACCTAACCTAACCTAACCTAACCTAACCTAACCTAACCTAACCTAACCTAACCTAACCTAACCTAACCTAACCTAACCTAACCTAACCTAACCTAACCTAACCTAACCAAGAGGTGGGACGCTCTAGCTAGATCGGCGGTATCGTATTGTTAAGGTTGCAGGCGACAGTGGTGGTGCTGAGAAAGCCGGGCAAGGAATCATACCGGGTACCGAAAGCCTATCGACCGATCGGCCTCCTTCCTGTTCTCGGCAAAATCTTCGAAAAGATGCTGGTCGCCCGACTTAGATTCTACCTGTTGCCCAAAATAAGCCCCAACCAGTATGGCTTCATGCCCCAAAAGAGCACCGAAGACGCCCTCTATAGGTTGGTGAACCACATCAGAAAGTTGAGGGAGGAGAAGAAAATTTCTGTTGTGGTATCACTGGACATAGAGGGGGCCTTCGATAGTGCTTGGTGGCCAGCCATAAAGGTTCGGTTGGCTGAAGTTGGGTGTCCGGGGAACCTGAGGCGGGTGTTCAGTAGCTACTTGAGCGGCAGAAGAGTGAATGTTAGATATGCTGGAGTGGAAGTTGGCAGGGGGACCGACAAGGGGTGCGTGCAGGGGTCCATCGGTGGACCGATCCTGTGGGACCTCTTGTTGGACCCCTTGCTAGCTTTGCTGGAAGAGATGGAGGTTTTTAACCAGGCTTTCGCAGACGACATTGTGCTGGTATTTGAGGGGGAAACGGCCTTAGAGATCGCTACGAAGGCAAATAAGGTGCTAGACGAGATAAGAAAGTGGGGAGTAGCAAACAAGCTGAAATTTGCCCCCCACAAGACATGTGCACTACTATCCACTCGGAGATTGAAGTATGACGTGCCGCGACTAATCATGGGGGGTGTCGACCTTAAGTTTTATGACGAAATAAAAATACTAGGCCTAACCATAGACAGCAGCCTAACGTTCAACTCACACGTGAGTAACGTCTGCCAAAAGGCAATTACGCGTTATAAGCAGCTGGCTAAAGCTGCTAGAGTAGGATGGGGGCTTAACCCCCAGATAGTTAAAATTATATATACCGCGGTAGTGGAACCGACTGTCTTGTATGCATCAGCAGCGTGGGCACCCACCGTGGAAAAGATGGGGGTCCAAAAAAGGCTTAACTCCGTCCAACGGGGTTTTGCCCAGAAGATCTGCAGAGCATATCGAACCGTCTCCCTGAACTCTGTAATGCTGTTGGCTGGGATACTCCCTCTTGACCTCAGAATACTCGAAGCATCGAGACTTTATGAGGCCAAGAAGGGAGTACCACACCCGGTGCTAAGAGACAGGGAGGTGGAGCGAATGGCTCCTGCGATTGAGGACCCACATCCGGCAGAGCAGGTAGAGCTGAGGTTCGGGTTGGTAGACGAGGACTCATATGCTGACGTGGTTAACAGCCACGTCCATAGGATCTATACGGACGGCAGTAAGATTGAGGGTCGAGTCGGAGCCGCACTCTCCGTATGGAAGGGTGAGGCCGAGACGAAGGCCGTCAAGCTTGCGTTGCCGCCGTATTGCACCGTCTACCAAGCCGAACTTCTAGCGCTCCAAAGAGCTGTAACTGAAGCCTGCAAGAGTGGAATGGCAAAGGTCGGTATCCTTAGCGATTCTAGATCGGCACTCCAGGCAGTCACTCTTAGTTCCCCTCATCCCCTGGCGGTGCAAACAAGGGCGGCCCTCCGAAAAGCTGCATTGCAGAGGCGGGAGGTCTCCTTGTTTTGGATTAAGGCGCACGCAGGGTTGAGAGGGAATGAGAGAGTCGACGAGTTAGCCAAGGAAGCCGCTCTGGGCTCGAAAAGGAAACCCGACTACGATCTGTGTCCTGTTTCATTCGTCAAGCGTATCTTAAGAGAGGATACGGTTGAGGAATGGGACAGGAGATACGAAGTGGGAGGGACGGCCGGAGTCACGAAGCTCTTTTTCCCAAGCGCTGCTGCTGCATATAAGATAGTTAAGAAA